>JAPFFP010044433.1:0-12420 GCA_026153255.1 Solanum medicagineum
TATAGCTGGGTTGTAGGCTGACTTGTCTTGGTGGGATTAGACAAGTGCCATCACGCCGATTTTTGGGTCGTGACATTGTGCATTACTATTTTAAAGATCAATATTTAAAACTTATTTCTCAAGTAAAAATTAGAAGCAAGTAGCGCAAACATGAAGTTTGACATATAATATACTCCTTGCGTCCCAATTAATTGAATTTTTGAGTTTTTATCAATGTTCAAAATTTTAAATTATTCAAAATTCAAGGTGAATGTTTGAAAATTTTTCCATATTGGCCCTTTCATTTATTGTACTTTTATATTTTCAAGGAGATAAATTACACGATATATTTATGATTTTACAAATGACAATAGTGAAAAGTATGGCATAAATTTTATTTTTGAATGTTTTTCTTAATATGCATGTGTTACCTCACAAATTCAATTAAAATGGGACATAGGGGGTATCTTAATTGATAACAAAAAATTATTCTACATACATATTATATTTATTTATTCTTTTTTTTCATATAGAATAATATCTACACTTCTAAAAATAATAATATCAAATTAGCTATTAGCTTCATCACTACTCCATCCCTCATTGTTAGTAGCTAATATAAATTTATCATTGTGTGAGTTTCGCGGGCAAGTCTTTTAATAATTAAGATACGAACTTTACTAATGGTCATATTATGTAAATTAATATCAAAAATATGTTTACGCAGTAATCCTTAAAAGATTAGGAACAAAAAATAAAATTGGCCTATTCAAACACATTTTATTTTAAATTAGGTCAAAATTTTATTCTAAAACATGATCAAACATACTTAGCATTTATTAATATTTATGAAAAGTTAACCAATTAGAAACTCTTTACTTTAGTATATACAAAATTACCCTTATGAGTCCATAATAAAAGTAACTAAGTAAGAACATGTATAAATTCTTCTAGAGTTTTATTTTAATCTAGATAATTTTGAAATGACCAAACTACCCTTGGCGGTCCTCCTCTTCACATTTCTATATAATAGAAATATACTAGATGTATGTTACAATTGTACAATAGTCACATATTTGTAATATCATTATATACTGCATCTATCTACCAAAATTTAATTGTTCAACTTTGTGAATTTAGACAACCTCTAATATTTTGTATTGAACAATCAAGTCATTTGGTAAGCTAATCACTTATCAACTTCATCTTGTACTTTATTATTATTATTACTGCTATTATTATTATTATTATTATTATTTTAAATTTATAATTACTCATTATACACATATTTTAATATTGCCTTTTTATTTAAATTTTTTTTAATGAAACTTGTAACACCCTGTGAAATTACCGAAATACCCCTAGAATGGAATCGTGCGCATAACGCGTCTTCCCAAACTCTAATAGAAAATTCGAGATCGAATTTGCGATCAACACGAAAAATGGAGTGGGGAAATAGTCTCGACCCGATTTTAGAGCAACCAAGTCAGAAAATAAGTTTTTGTAATTAAATTCGGACAGGGTGAGTGCGCGCCAAGGGCACGGCGGACTTTCCTTAAACATCCTGGAAAGAACGTATTCTGAGAAATTCGCGAAATACACAAGTCCTCGCCCCAGGCGCATCATGGACATGGTATTTTGTGATCAAATTTTATTATTTTAATTCGGAAAGAGCACTTTGGTCATTCCCTGACCCCTCCTAAGTCAATAAACGAGTATAAGATATCTTTTACATCAAGCTAAGTCCAAAGAATTTCTAGCAACTAAGTTTTCGTATGAGTTGATAAAAGTGTCAACTTCAAATGACCATATCTCCTAAAGTATAATGAGTTAGATGACCCATAATATATCAAATCGAAGATTTGAATTAGCTTTCCAATGCATCCAATTTCACGTTAATCAAAGTTTGGAGTAGAAAGTTATGACCATTTTATTGAAGGAGTGCATAGTTGTCTGCAAGTCCGTGTCGAAGTGCGTCGCGGACAGAACGTGGACCCTTACTAGATAAGCAATGACATTTTTTTTCCCTTTTATTTTGAGTGTACTTTTATTCCAAAATCTTTGGAGGTCTATTTAAGGTCCCAAAATGGACACAACATCAGTTTTCATAAGAAAAAACTCTCTCCTTCACTCTTAAACATGAACGCTCAAGAATCATCAAGAAAGTCATCAAGTTAAGATTTTCTTTCATGATTCATCCTCAAGGGTTTCAAGAAATTAATTCAAGAATTCCAAGAAAGGAATTCTTGATTCTTCTTTTTCAAGAATCAGGGTTTTCATCAAGAACTCTGAAGATTCCAATTCAAAAATCTTTTTCAATTCTTCCAAGAACTAATCTCCAAGGTATCTAAGGCCCTCCAAAAGTTAATCTACTATTATTTTAGTATCCTTGACTACTAATTTCTACCCAAGATCATAATTATGAGTTGAGATCAAAGTTTCCTCCATTACTAGTGAATTTCATCAAAATACTGTTCATGTATATTTTCTTGATAAAGATAATGACTCTTGTTTATTTTATTGTTGAATTAAGATATTGAGACAAGATTTACAACTATGGTTGAAATTATGAGAACCATATATCTTTTTCATGAAAAGTTATAAAGTTTACAGTTTGAGTTAAGTCTAAGAAGTATTTAAAGTTTGTATTTTGCAAGATACCTGAGTAATGCATTAATGTTTTTGAGATACTTGTAATGATACTATTTTCAGTCAAAGAAAAGAGTCAAGATGAGAAAAATTAAGAAAAGCTAAGTTGGGCTAAGTCCCAAAAGATTAAAGATACATTTCCAGAACTCTTCTCTTACTCTTTAAGTTATGAGCATTATAAAAGTTGTTTTGGGAGTATTAATGAGCAAGATATGAGTGAGAGTAATAATAATAACTTGAATTCATAAACTACGTAGCTAGTGTAGGATAGGATTGTACCAGGGTACAACTCCTCACTTGCCACTGAGATGGCCCAGTTTTGGGATGGATCCACTCCCCTAGTTTTTGTTCCTTACCCCAACAAAGTATGAGATGACTCTGGCAGTGTGGGCAAGACGTTGTATCATCACTAAGCTCATAGTGGTAGTTTTCGGTTAGAGAAACTCCCCAAGAAGTAAAGTTTATTATTTTACACACCGAGATTTATCATATCTTTATTCAAGTATTTCTCTCTATTATGTTGCATAATAAATTAGTTGAACTATTTGTAGAGCTAAGTATTTGAGTATTATAATTTTTATATATTTATTTGTGCTCATGAATGCATTAAAGTAAGTGTTTCTTTTATATTAAGTTGCACTTTGAAACGAGTTTAAAAATGTATCTTTTACCTGCATGACATACTTTTGTCTATTAAGCTATCTCAAAGTTCAGTTTTAAAGTGAGTATCCTATCCTTACTATTTTTTGGCCATCTTACATACCGTACATTCCATGTACTGACGCCTTTAGCGCTGCATCATTTTGTGATGCAGATTTTGGTATTTATGTTAGCAGATGTTCAGTGAGTCAGTCCCACCAGCAGTCGGCGAGACCTTTTTGCATCCAGAGGGACTCAGGAGCCTTTATTTTCTTGTATTTATTTTAGTTAAGGTACCTATGAGCCTACTCGGTTCCTTGTTAAGAGTCAGTACTTTAGAGGCTTCATAAACTAGAAAGATATTGTTCAAGTTATTTCTTTGAAATTGTTTGAAAGATTTTGAGTTAAGTTGTATATATTACTATTGTATCTCTCCGCTAAGTAAGTTAGCCAGGCCAAGTGGTTCGCTTGGGACTAGAAATAGTTTTCGAGTACCGGCCGCGTCCAAATTGTAGGCTTGGGGCGTGATAAAACTGAAGCATACGTGCAACACACATGCCCAAAAACTAATTTACTATAAATAGGACACTTGGATTTTATTTTATTCATTTGGCTATACCTTGGACGATTGGGAGAGAGATTTGTTTGACTTTTGAGGAGGTTTAGGATTCTTTTCTTTTGCCTTTACTTTATTTTAATTCTTATATGAATTCTTCAATTCATATAATTAACTTTTGAATTATAGGCAGCTAGAACCCTCGTTCTTAGGATTGAGGCTATGACACATGATTGTATAATGTTGTTTTTAGTTTGTTATCAAGATTTATCATTATTGGTTGTTCCTATGTTCTTGCTCTTCCTACTTTACTGCTCAACTATCATTAAAGTAAGTTTATAAAGATTTTGTGAAACTCTCGATTGAAACCTTAGGTTAGAAGTAAGGACAAAAGGAATAAGTTCTAACTTCTAATTAAAATTAGAGGTAGATTCACCCCTAGGATAAGGATATCCTAAATTGCCTCTTTTTAGTTCAAATACGGGAAGATACAGCGAAATTGATTGGCCTATCCTCTCTCAATCTATAGTTAGATGTCCAATATTTTGATATAATATTAGACACTTGGGAAATCATAACCATATTATCATCCTTGTGAATCAACAACTAGGATATAACTAACTTTACCAACAAAAGACTTAATGTTATACATGATTGTGAAGTACGCCTTGACCCCAGAATTCCTCGCTTATTATTTACAACTCAAATGCTTACGCCCTCTCTCAATTTACTTTATGTTAGAAGTTACAGCATATCAAATGTTTTTCGTTTAGAGTCGCACTTGTTCATCTTACATATGTTTAATTTGAGTAGGTTATTTTTGAAGAAATCTTGTCCCAGTGGGTCCGATAGTCGGCTCCTAAAAAGTGTCGCTATATTACTTGTATGACTATGTCTATTTTGGATGTAATAAGTTTTTACACAATAAGTTTTTGACATCATTACCGAAGACTTGAACAATTAGCAAATTTCTATTTTTTGAGTTTTACGTTATATTTGATAAGTGCTTTTATAATTCTTTTGTATAAATATTTATTTATTTTCAATATTTTGGTACTTTTATTGATATGACAATTTGTGATAGATATTAGTTGGATGATGAATATCCTCGTTAGTACTTTGGAGGATCCTACTTGAATGTCAATTGTTATACTATTAAAAAGAGTGGATAGTGCGCACTTATCCAATCTTTTGAATGGAATACATGTCATATATATAATGGTCAAAGGATGACCATTAGAATAGTTGTCCTAACTTTTATCTCCCTCCTTTAAGCTCTTATTGTGATTCTTTAGTATTTGTGATGTTGGCATTAGTAGTGAAGTGGAGCTGGATGCAGAATAAGAGGATCACATTATTGATTTATTGAAGAAAATATTGGAGCAACAACAAGAAATAAAGGAAGCCCTGAAAACAAATCACTCCAAACTCACAGAAATGCAGTCTTAACGTTGGTACTTATAATCTACAAGTTACAGGATTAGCTAATTCTTAATTACAATAAGAGAATGAATCCCTACAGGAGAAATCTATCAAGAAGTAGAGATAGTATGGCAATCTTGACTACATGAACAAGTTCAACAGCTAAATTTGAGGAGTCTCTCTGTTAGACCCACAGTCTAACTAAGTGACATGGCACGAGCATGGCAAAGACTTCTAGATCGGCCTTGGCATGTATGTGGGCAAGTAAAGCAGTGTGGCTATGCGGCTAAGTGTTGGTTGTGCAGTAAGGTGTTCAAGCTACTTGAGTGCTGGTAAGGGAGCTTGGATACAATGGCTAAGGATGTTGGAGTGATGGCTAAGCAGACTTGAGCATGACACAAGGCAAGATGCTAAGGCAAGGCAAGACAGTGTGTTGCTTGGCAAGACTAAAGCTTGGCAACACTGGGCAGTGTGTTGGCTTGACAAGGAAAGGCTATGGGACTTGACGATGGCAAGACAATGCTAATTCATGTATGGGCAAAGTGCCGGCAACAAGTCAGAAATAAAACTAAATGTTGGAAGGTAGCAAAAAATATTCTAAGTGTTGGCAAGGTGTAAATTCGCCTAAGGCGTGAAGGCATATGTGTGGCACATGTGTGTCTTAGTTTAAATTCAAAATTAGGCACTAGCTGTTGGAATATTGTTGTTGTAATGTTAGTTAAATTCTGATAAGACTTTGTAGCATGTCATGTGCTAGCAACATTTGCAGATTGTAACTGTCTGATCCTTTTATAACTGCCATGTGCAATTTTTTTATATGGGGCTGAAAAACATCTAAGGCATGAGAGTGTTTTCTATGCCTTAGACAGATTTGTGAGACCTTTTTCCTTGTTGTTGAGATATCAATAAAAGGTTAGGAAACGTTCATGTAAATTGTTCTTGTTGAAACCCAATTTTTACCCTCCATAATATGAATTAGTTATTGAGATTTTAATTTTGACAATTTGAAATAATTGGCTTTCAAAAATACAAAAAATAATTTCTCAAATAAATTTCATTTTTATTTTAAGAATTATTATTTTGTAGTTAATTTAATTATTTCAGGTTGATAATATTAAAAGCTCTTCAATTAATTTATGTTATTTCGTCTTGTAGTTAGTCAATCAAATTTAATTTGATTACATTTAATTGGCCGAAATCGCATTCGAATTGGCCAATCTTTTAGATGAAATCCCCCTACCGTTTGCACCTATTTTTAGGTATTATCTTTTCAATTTCAGACCAAGTATCCTAGCCCAATTTATTTTCAAAACCCGACCCAATCCATATGTTTTCAGCAAAACACATATACATGTATGTATATATTCCCCAACGTAAAGACACGCCATTCTTTTCCCTTTTTCTTCTTCGTCCTTGGCGTACACTCACCCTCGCCCTTCTTCATCAGTTGCACAACAATTTCCCAATTGGTGTTTGAGCTCATATTTATGCATCTGATTCAAGAAATAGTGACTGAACTTCGTGACGTAGTACTATCTAGTTTGAAGATTATCATTGTCAAAAATACTCGAAATATGGGGTTGTGTCTTATGTTTCTGTGCTTAATGTTGAGCTTAATAGCATAAGCTAATTTGTCTAACACGCTGCCTCAAGTCTAATGTTGTATATTTTTGGTCTTTGGCCATATCTGGTTGAGTATGTATGCATTACTAGTTATCAATTGTTTGCCATAGTTGAACTGGTGACTTAATCATGTCTCTGTTTCTTAATTAAAATAGGTGAATTAAAAGAAAATTTGCTTTAATCAATTTCAAATGGTTTCCATTTTTGAAAGTTTGTTTACTTTCTTTGTCAAATGTATGAAGCTTCATGATGACTTTTGGAAATTTTTAATGTATTATTTGCAGATTATAAATCTCTTTCTCCTGTTAATTCCTTTCTTTTGTGTTTTGTTTCTCTTCGTGTGAGTCCATGATGGACTCTTCAGTGATCCTTTTGCATTCGAGCCATAAAGGCCCAATATCTTCGCATCATTTCTTCTCGGAATAGAAAGGGGATCAACTTGGCAGTGGGGGAAGCTGTTCAGATTATTTAAGGTGGTTGTTACAGGTTTTTTGGAGTCGGAATTCGTCCTGTATACACTGGTATAGAATGCATGATATCGGGAGAAAAGGGGCCAAAGCCCAATTTTGGAGCAGCAGCCAGCAAGACTTAACGGGTCAAGCAGGCCCAAATTCATAGAAATTAGGGCAGGTGGAAATTGGGCCTGTCAAGCCCAATGTTGTTTTATTATTTCTTCGTATATTGATTTACTTGACCTATTTGTTATTTGTTTAGCTCTAACTCTTAATATTTTTAATTATTTGTTTAATCTAATTAATTTTCCAACATGTCTAGCATTTATGTTAATTTCCATTTTGATGATTTTTCTTTAGGGTTAGAAGTATTTCTACAAATTAGATTTTAGTGAAACTCCTTCAAAAATGGTTCAAGTGTTAGTCATTTTTCAAACTTAGTCAATTTTTTCAAAATTAGTTAAAATGTCTTAATGGTTGGTCAACCGCAAGTTAGCGGTCATTTTTTGAGTGATTAATTTCTTCTCAAAAATGAAATAAATCCTTACCCGTCTCTTGTAAAATTTTAAGGCTTTTCTGTTGAGTTTTAACATTTAATTTAGTTTTCTTAATTTTTTCTTAAAAATTAAGTGGTGACTTTGTTTTAAATTTTGCGAATTCGGTTTATACTTAAATTAATTAAGAAATAAATCAAAATTTTGAAATAAAAGTCAATTTTCTCGATTAACAGTTTTAAGAATAAAATGTTTGTTTCTAAAGTACCTTTTACCTTATTTAGTTTTTTTTTAAAGTTTTCTTTGCAAGGTTTAATTATTCATAGTTAAAAATAAATTTTCATCTTATTTAACATATGTATATACATTTTCATATTGTGTCATGTGTTTTTAATATTAAATTTTCATATTATTTAACTTAAAAATAAAACTTCCATCTTATTTAGTTTTAAATAAATTGTCCACCTTATTTAACTTTAAAAATAAAATTTTTAAGTGAGTAATAAATCATTTAATTTAAAATATAAAATTTAGTAGTGGAGTAAACATTTTAAGAAAAATCAAAATATAGATAAACACAAGTATTAGACAAATAAATTCAACTTATAATATATTCATAAATAAAAATTGTTTTTATATAAAATATAATTTTTTTATTTTTAAGTATATAAAAACAACTATTAATCAAGGTTGTGAATATTATTATAAATATTATTCAAAAAATATGTTAATATATAAATGTAAAAAATGGTGTATAAAAGAGAATTTAAGAGGAGGTATTTTTGTTATTTCACATACTTTTTCCGGGAGAAGTTATCTTGGAATTATTATTCCAGCTCTTACAAGTGATAACTTATTGCAGGACTAAGGCAACCAAATAAGGAATTAAAGGCCACTAGAAAATTATCATAGGATTAGTTTCTCTTATCCATCACACCAAATAACCTCTTAATGAAATGATTCTAAACTACACAAATTTCTAAAAATTATTTTAAACCACAAGTTTCAAAAGTCTCATTCAAGTCAAAAAATGTCACATAAAATGGGACGAAGTGAGTATTTTTAGCAACTTAACCAAACTGACTTATCGCTATATATATAATACTGTTGAATAAATTAAAAGATTAAAGAATATTTAGCAATTTGTTAATAGGAGGTTCACCTTTTGTACAGCATGTTAACCTTTTCCTAATTTTTAATGGACTTTATTTGTCATCTTGACAACTAGAGAACAAAAAAAGAAGGAAAATATAGTATTCAAATTTTCCCATTGAGGCAGAACCTAGACCTTTGAACACAAAATTTAAATAGAAATTGAATAGCCTCACGATTTTCAATATGTTATCTAATTACATTCTCCATTTAGGTGCGAAGTTCTCGTTTCATTAACAAAATTGTAAAAACCGTCTCAGAAGGCAGACAATTCCAGATAATAAAGAAGTACAAAACTAATGTTCAACAAAGGATGTAACATCAAGATTGACCACTTCCAGCAAAACTAAATATCTTTTGGTAATCATAAAAACATGCCATTAAACAGAGAGAGTAAGATTACATCTTTTTGGCACCATGTTAGTTGCCTAGTTAGAATATAATGTCGATTTTGTTTTTTTATCACATGATTATGTCACGATCTAAAAATGCGCGTGATGGTAGTTGCTCAATTCCACCAGAACAAATTAGCCTTACCCGATGAAAAATTGAAATAACGTATGGAAGTGACTAATAAGAAAGATAACTAAAACCGAAAATCTTCACAAGCTTAAATAACACCCAAGGATCGGTTGTCACGTGTACAAGCCACTAGCAATACAAAAAATCAAAGAAGTACAAATTTGAAGTGTCTTTCTTCTCGAATAGAACAAAGCACAAAAGAAATAGGAATAAGAGAGTTAGCCAGATGATAACAGTTACCTCTCTAAATCTCTTGGGAAGCCTCGGATGATCAAGGAAATATACTACTCACTGTCCGGGCTCATAACTTACACAAGTGTAAAAGCAAGAGGTGAGTACCAACAGCAACGCGGTACCCAACAAGTCAACTAACAAAATATTTACAACACCAAACCGACTCACATTTACATTAATCACTTCATGTTTCTTATAAATTAAAATATATCTCAAGAATCACACATAGAAGAAAGGAAAATTTGAGAATTCTACGAGAATTATAAAGTTTTGAGAGTTCACTTGCCTTAGCCGAATCACAATCAATCTAACACTTGGGCCTTTCCCTTTCGAATGGAATCTGTAGCACCATGATCTAGTCAAATAAATTATCACCATAAGATTTCAAAACTCACAATACCCATATTACTATATGTATAGCCTAAACCCCAAAACTCATCCAAATCTATAATTAAGTTCTCAAAATTTCAAATCTAAAATCAAAATTTAATTCCTCCAAATCACATAATCTTAATGATATTTAATTACTTATACTAATATATAACAAAATTTAATTTATAACGTGAATCAGGAACAATATATAATAAGAGCGTTCAATAACGAAACGAAACATATGTAATAGTGAAATTTGCTACAGCTGAACTTCAATATGTTTTCTCATATATACTAATATATATTATAATTTATGAGAGCGTCCAATAAGATCGAATTGAAACAGTATGTAATAGTGAAATTTGCTACAACTGAACTTCGATATGTTCTCTCATATATTAATATATAATATAATTTAGAAGAGAAACTACATTAAATGCTTATTCATTAACATTTAATCATGACAACTATTTTTATATTTTCATTCAATTTGTGGAAGGTGTTCCACCAACATTACTGTAGGGTCCAGCCCCCTTTACCTTTTGGTCAAAAATGGCACGAAAAGGAATTGCAAGCAAATTGCAATTTTGCTTGCAATTAGCTATAAGCGTGTAAGAAAAAACTTTTTCCCTCTTCTCTGATTGGTCAAGAGAAGAGGTATAAACTTTTCCTCTCCTATAAATAGAGGGCTTCAACCCTCATTTATACACACCAACAAAGAGAGAAAAATACAGAGAGAGCATAGAGAGAAAAAAATATTTTTCTTCTGTGAGGTATACCATAGACTATAAATTAAAATAGTCTGTGAGAAAAATAGAGTGTGTGCTTAGGAAAATATTTTTTCCTAAAAGAAATAGTGTGTTTACTATTTTTGGTATTTTTTCTCTGAGAGCCTACTATTTGTAATAGTAGAAGAAATTGTACACTTGTGCCTACTATTTTGTAATAGTAGAAGAAATAAAATTAGAAGTGTTTTTGTGGATTTAGCCCAAAAAAGTGTTGGGTGAACCACGTTAAATATTAGGTGTCGTGATTTTTTCATTTTTCGTATTATTGTACCATATTTATTTTTGTGTTACTCCTAATTTTTCCCAACAAACTGGTATCAGAGCCGAGGTTCTGTCTAAGTATGCTCTGTGGTTGCTGCATAGTCTGAACTTCCACATCAGAAAAAAATTACTTTGGTAAACAATTTTGCGGGAAATATAATGGAAGCCAACACTAGTAGAATGGTCACTTTGAATCGCACTAATTATGCCATTTGGAAGGGAAAAATGGAAGATCTACTTTATGTTAAGAATTTTTATCAACCAGTTTTTGCCACTAAAAAGCCTGAAAATAAAACAGATGAAGAGTGGAATCTGTTGCATAGACAGATCTGTGGATTAATCAGACAATGGGTTGACGAAAATGTGTTGAACCATATTTCTGGGGAAACACATGCTCGTACCCTATGGGAGCATCTTGAAAGTTTGTATGCTCGGAAGACTGGGAACAATAAAATGTTCTTAATAAAGTAGATGTTGAGTTTGAAATATATTGATGGTTCCCTGATGACAGATCACCTGAATAATTTTCAGGGAATCATGAACCAGTTGTCTGCTATGGGCATTAAATTTGATGAAGAAATTCAAGGCTTGTTTCTACTTGGTTCCCTACCAGATTCTTGGGAAACATTTAGAATGTCATTATCAAATTCTGCTCTGGATGGTGTGATCTCTATGAATTTTTCCAAGAGCAGTGTGTTGAACGAAGAGATGAAAAGAAAATCTCAAGGTTCTTCTTCGTCAGATGTCCTAGTAGCAGGTTCTAGGGGGAGAAACAAAAATCGTGGTTCTCAGAATAGAGAACACAGCAGGAGCAAATCTAGAGGCAAACTTAAAAATGTTGAGTGCTATCATTGTGGGATGAAAGGGCAGACAAAGAAGTTCTGCTGGAAATTGAAAAGGGAGAACAGAGAAAAAGAAGAAAAAGAAGAAGGTAATGAAAATTGCCTTGCCACCATTGCCACCAAAGATCTTCTCACTTTCCTTGATGCTGATCTGATAAACATTTCCTGTGATGAGTCAAGTTGGGTTGTGGACACTGGTGCCGCATCTCATATGACATTCAGGAAAGATTTTTTCTCTGCCTATACTCTAGGTGACTTTGGAACCTTGAGTGTGGGTAATGAGACTGTGTCCAAAGTTATTGGTATTGGTACAATCTGTTTAAAAACTAGTGTTGGAACTAAACTAGTTCTGAACAACGTGAAGTATGCACCTGATGTTCGTCTACATCTCATTTCTGTTGGGGTATTAGATGATGAAGGATATGTCAGTACCAA
>JAPFFP010044434.1:645-35002 GCA_026153255.1 Solanum medicagineum
TAATTGTAACAGGTAATAGGTGGGAAACTAGTGATATAGAAATAACATAAATAAAAAGGACAAGGTAAATAACAAAAATAGAGTCCCTTCCAAGACTTGGAAGTCACTAGTACAAAGCTACTAGACCAAATAAACCGAGTACAAGTCCCAAACGTGGAACAAAATAAATACAAGTTAAACTCTAGTCTCAAAATACACAAAAGATGGGCTGAAAGTACATATAGACAATAAAATGATCCAAAAGCACTTGATGCTTACCTTGGTCTCCGAAACTGGCTGTCGCAAGTTGGACCGAGTCACTATTAATAGCTAGTGCTTGGACCTGTATCACAAAGGCGATGCAAAGCATAGTATGAGCATTAGATAATATGGTACCTAGGAAGCGCCATAGGTCGACTGAGCAAAAAATATAAAGACAATATGAAAAAAGAAAATAAAAACCTAAACAACAACCAAAATATACATTTTATGGCAAAGGTCTAACACTAAGGGAAAATCCTCTAAAACTCTTCACAATTTGGTAGGGACCAATGTATCAAGGACTCAACTTTCCCTTCTTCCCGAATCTCGTTACACTCTTCATGGGTGACACTTTCAAGTATACCTAGTCGTTCACATTGAACTCTAGGTCCCTTCTTCTAACATCATCATATGATTTCTGATGACTCTGAGAGGATCTCAATCTCTCTTAAATAATCTTTAACTTCTCCATAGCCTGATGTACCAAGCCTGGCCCAATCAACCCTACTTCACCTACCTCGAACCATCCAACTAGTGATCTACATCTCCTTCCATAGAGGGCCTCATAAGGAGCCATTTGGATGCTCAAATGACAGGTGGTTTTGTAGGCAAACTCAATCAGAGGCAAGTGGTCATCCTAATGACAATTGAAGTCAATGATGCATTCCCTTAACATATCCTCCAAAGTCTATATCGTTCGCCCTGCCTGACCATCAGTCTAACAGTAGAAAGCAGTACTAAGGTTCACCTTTGAACCTAGCCCTTTCTGAAAGGACTTCGAGAACTGGGCAGTGAATTCAGCTCCTCTATCTGATATAATGTACAAAGGAACTCCATGCAATATGACAATCTCTTGGATATACAATCTGAAATAGTCCTCTATTGTATTAGTAGTCTCTATTGCTAAAAACAATGCTGATTTAGTCATCCTATCAACAACCACCCAAATCAAATCATGCTATCTATGTGACCTCGATAAGCCTGTGATGAAATCCATGTTGGTTATCTCCTACTTCCATGTAGGAATTTCAAAATTCTGGGCCACTCTACATGGCCTTTGCTGCTCAACTTTTACTTGTTGGTAGTTTGGGCACTTAGAAACAAAGTCTGCAATGTCTCTCATCCCACTCCACCAATAAACCTCTCTCAAATCATGGCAAATTTTGGCTGACCCTGGATAGAGAGAATATTTAGAGTTATGGGCTTCTGACATGATTCTCTCTCGAATACCATCGATATCTGGAACACATAAATTACTTTAGTATCTTAATACCCTATCTCCCCCTTTGACGAATGCCATCACTTTCTGCTTATGTACATCTTCATTCAATTGGAGTAAGATGGGATCTCGATCTTGCTTCTCCTTTACCTCTACTACAAGGAATGATGTAGACCCATTATGCACAAGTATTACACCTATACCATATTCATCTATTTGAACTCCTAATTGCACTAGTATGTGCACCTCGTTCGCTAACTCTTTCTTCTCTTCTTTCACATGAGCAGTCCTTCCCATAGACAACCTGCAAAGAGCATCAGCAACCACATTAGTGTTACCTAAATGGTAGAGGATTCTCATGTCGTAGTCCTTGAGTAGCTCAAGGCATCTTCTCTGCTCAAGTTAAACTCTTTTTAGGTAAACAAATATTATAGACTCTTGTGGTATGTGAATATATCAACATGTGCTTTATATAAGCAATGGCGCCAAATCTTTAGTGCAAACACCACCGCAGCCAATTCTAAGTCATGAGATGGATAGTTTCTCTCATGGTTCTTGAATTGTCTAGAAGAAGAGGCTATGACTTTACCTCTCTACATCAAACACATCCCAATCCCTCTCTAGAAGCAACATAATAGATCACAAAATCATCACTCCCCTCAGGTAGAGTTAATACTGGCACAGTCGTCAATCTAGTTTTCAACTCTTGAAAACTCTTCTCACACTTGTCGGACCATTAAAACTTAGCTGTCTTTTGAGTCATCTTAGTCATTGGTGATGATATAGAAGAGAATCCTTCAATAAACTTTTTATGTTAGTTAGAGAGGTGGGTGTAGGATAGTTCTTAACTAAATCTTCTGCATATCCACTTGAATACCATCACCTGAGAAAACATGGCCCATATCAAGGTACTGCTTGAATACTCTATTCATCAAGTCCGTGAAAGCGGTAGGAACATTGGTCAATCCGAAGGACATTACCAGAAACTCAAAGTGACCATGTTGGGTTCGAAAAATACTCTTCGAGATGTCACATTATCTCACTTTCAACTGGTGATAGCTTGATCTGAGGTCTATCTTGGAAAAAATAGTAGTATCCTAAAGTTGGTCAAACAAGTCAACGATCCTCAGAAGGGGATATGTTTTCTTAATGCTCACCTTATTCAACTGGCGATAATCTATACACATCCAGAGGGAACCATCTTTCTTTTGCATGAACTAGATCTGAGCACCCCACGGTGAGACATTTGGACTGATAAATCCCTTATCCAAGAGATCTTTCAACTGCTCTTTAAGTTATTTCAACTCTGTGAGAGCCATTTTACATGGTAGAATAGTGATAGGCTGGGTATCAGGGAGAACATCGATTCCAAAGTCAATCTCCCTATCAGGAGCGACTCTAGGCAAATCATTAGGGAAGACCTCAGGGAACTCATTGACAACTGGAACTAACTCAAATAGTGGAGCCTCTACAACATCAGTCTTAACTCACACAAGGTAATAGATATATCCTTTGGAAATAATTTTTTTGGCCCTAAGGTAGGAAATAAACTTACCCTTGGTTACTGCGGAACTACCTTCCACTATATAATAGGATTATTCAGAAATTGGAATTTGACCATCCATGTTCTAATTGACAGAGTCATAACAGACGTAAAGCCAATCCATGCCGCGAATCACATCAAAGTCAATCATCATTAACTCAACTAACTCTGCCAAAATATCTCTATGATAGATAGACACTGTGCAAATTATACCCTTTTAGCTAGGATGGACTCACAAATAGGAGTAGAAACACTAAAGGGCTCAAGAAGACATTTAGGAAAGATCCTAAACTTACTAGCTACATATGGACTTATAAATGATAAAGTGCCACCTGGGTCAAGCATACCCATTATAACATCTGGTGCAACTTCCTGATCTTGTCGACCCATCACATACAGAAAGTTTGTACCCTCGCCCATATTAGTTGTGGCAGCTCTATGTGGTGCTGCTGAATACTGAGCTTTATTACCTCCATCACTCTGCATCTTCATTGGATACTCACCTGGAAATGCCTAGTCTTTCTATACCTATAGCAAGCATTTGTGCCCTCACAACACTCTCCTACGTGGAGTTTACCACACTTGCCACATAGTGGTCTCCTCCTCGAACCTTGAGTCATACTAGCTTGGGATTGAGAACCTTAAGCTCAGGAATTCTGATAGCCCTGAGATTTTTTATGAAACCTGTTACTCAGAGTTGGTGCACTTGCTGAAGATGGTGAATAGTTCGAAGACCTCTTCTGAAAATAGGACCTTTCTCCCTTACTTTGCTTATGCTAGTTACGCTCATGCCCTACTCACTTAGCGTTTTTGCTCAAATGCTCCTCTCAGTCCCTCTTCTTATCCATCTTAAGTTTTTGCACATAGACTATAAGCCGAGAGATGTCCATGCCAGAATCAGCAATGGCGCTTTGTACAGTTTTTTCACATGTTTGCCCAAGCCGGATACGAACTTTCTCATTCTAGATCTCATGTCGAGGACCATTTCTGAAGCATATGAATGAACTTAAGGCTATATTATTTGATAGTCATCCCCTCCTGCTTTACGTTGACAAACTCCTCAATATTTGCTTCCCTCAACTCTTGTGGAAAGAAGTGATCAAGAAAGGCACTCTCAAGGTCATCCCAAATGGCAGGCCTCAACATCCTCATCTTGGCTTTCTTCCCATTGATTGTAATAGACATTTGCCACATCTTTGAGTTAATAGGAAGAAAGTTCAACTCCCTCAGTTTCTGTCATATGCATGGCTTTCAACACTTCTCATATCTCATCAATGAAAATTTGGGGGGTCTTCCTCAACCTAAGACCGTATGAAGACTAGTAAGTTCATCCTCAGAAAATCTCTAAGTCTCATCACAGCAGTTGGCGCTTGGGAGCTAGAACTTGGAGCTTGTCAACTCCAATTCCCACTCTGGCTGCTACTAGTTGGGTAAGCATATTGATAGCTCCCTTGAAGTCAACCTCTACAGTCAGAGTATGTGAAGTAGTCGGTTCCTGGGGAGCCCCAGTGACTCTTGCACGTCAACCCGACCTCTCGTCTCCATCTGAGAAGGCACCTCTGGTGAGGGATTCTCAGTGTTGTGAGCTGAAGCATCTCTTTGGGTTTTGGTATGCTTAAGAGGAATGATCTACAAGTGCGTAATGCACGAGTTAGGTAGATACTTTGATATAGTTAAACTCTATCAGATGAAATTAGAATACAAGAAAGTGTAACAATTCCTAATCTCCTATAGCCTCTAGCTTATAAAGTGTGGTGCACAACACACCCATAAACAAGACTCTACTAGACACGGCTTCATAGATTCCCTACAACTCTTGAACTCTGTGCTTTGATACCAAGTTTGTCAAGCCCCGGGAGGGTACCATTGGCGTGTCTAGCACTCAGAGACTATTGCTAACCCCCAAGCGAACCAATCGGTCTCATCACATTCGTTCAATCATATTCTAGTAGTAAAAAACATTAATGAATAAAAATACTTAAAAAAATAAATGACAACTGATAATAAAAGGGCCAAAGGCCAAACAAGCTATCCATCAACTGAATAAGACTAGTGTGAAAGAAACTAGTCAGAAATAGCATCAAGTCATAACTTACTAGTCTAGTCTATAAAGCCTCTAAAACATCCAACTAAGTGGTGCCAATAATAGATCCATGGCTACCTCAAAACAAAATAAAAAGGCTAAACTCAAAGATAGAAGGAAAAACATGATATCCTCCGAAAGCAAGGGAGGACTCACCAATCACCTAAATGCAAGTAGTCCTCAACGGGGTGCCTATTGACGATCGCTAATAACTGCCTTTGCATCAAGAAATGATGCAGGCCTAAGTAGATGTAAGTATGCGAAATGTACGAGTATGTAAAATAACAGAAGGAACATGTAAAGAAAGAATAACATCAACTCAAATAGCTCAACTCAAGAGGTAGAAAACTCAATCATCATGTCAAGAGTTTAAAGTAAGAATGCAATTTAGACAATGACTACTCATCTGTCATCTATGTCCCATCCACTCAGAGTACTATCAAGGCTTATTTGGGAGTTTCTCTAAAACCTACATCACCTATGTCGTCTCCACATCCATCCAATACCTTGCCAGGGTATAGGACATCCCATTAGTGGATCCAAAGTCAGTAACATCAAGTCCTCTTTTTGGGACAATAGGAAACATCCAATTTTACTATTCAATCCTCTCCTACTGCGGCTACATAGTTATTAAGTTTGAGTTGGACTTACTCTTACTCAATTCGGTGCTCAATACTCTTCCTATGACTCAATATGCTCATAAGACATCAACCCTATGGCTAACTCATTCATATATTCTCATTAGAGATTTGTCATCTTAATCCATCACATCAATTATCAAATATTTGGTTAGATTCTTTTAAGGTTCAACTCTTGACTCATAAAGACTCTGTCATGCATCATTCAAACTCATACAATTCAGGAAAAAAATGTAGAGTTGAAGCATTTACGAATTCCATAGACTTTTTAGGCTAAAATTATACTCATGCATGGTCATTTAAGTGAAGTATGTAAGAATAACAAGAATTCATGCTAGGGTTTATATAGTAAGGTAAAATCATCTAATAAAAGTAGTTAGTTCATAAAACAATTATTCATGCAAGATTATGTAAAAATACATTAGAATTTAAGAAAACCCTTCAAGAAACATTCATGGGAGACTCAATTCACTCATAACTCCATTAATCTGGGTTATGGGGCACATGAAAGAACAAAATCCATGTTTTAGTTAGCCTTACATTCCTGGAAGCTTTGAATCTTGAAACAGTTTGGAAGAATTCCCAAGTTTTTTCTTCAAACCCTAGCCTTTTTCTCATCTAAACCCTTGCTCTAAGTTTGAGAGAGTGGTATAGCGTAAAAAGGTTGAACTGCCATTTTTAGGGCTTTATTTAGTTGTAAAAACGTCAGTTTTAGGCTTTGGAAGGGCGGGAAAAAGACCAAAATAACAATTATCAAGAAGTTGTCAAAAGTCATATATGGGACCATCTACAGCCTGTAGAAACTTCCACGGCCTATAGAGACCCTTCCGTAAACCTTTAGGAAAATTTTGAGGTCTTGGATCACTTTCACGAGCCCAATCTATGGCCCATAGAAGTTTGTACGATGATAGATAGGTCAATAAAGTCTGGAACAAAAAATTGAATCTTTCGGAACATTTTCCACGAGTCAGCAGATGGGCCATGCTTTTTCCCACGTCCTATATTTGGTCTCGTATTTTTTCTCTGCTCTTGCAGACTTTAGTAAAACGACCATAACTTTTCACTCTGAACTTGAGGTGAAATCGGTTGATTGGAAAGCTTATTCAAATACCTTTCATATGGTAGGTCATGAACCACCTAATTCTTTGTGTGGTAAGAGTTATGGGCATTTAAAGTTGATCCTTGCATAATCAAACACTAGAAACTCAATTTATAGGAATGTTTTTGAGCTCGGCTAAGTACTAGAGGTCTTTTATGAGTCTAATATACTTCCCACATATAATAATATGGCTTGAAACATTGGTACATGTAAGAATAAAGTTTTGTGATGTCACAGTACACTAGAGGAAAGCCTTTAATTCATCCAAGCTGCCCCAATACAACATGTGACATCATCATTAATATCGCCATTATTCTGAATGAAGGACTAAAGATATTTAAAGTTATCAATCTTGGGAATTGGTTGAGTGGCAAGCCTCACATCAATGTCTGCTTCATCCCTCGCAATATTCGATTTACACTGCAAGTGTTCTATTTTGGTCTTGCTCAGTTTAAACCATTTGGTCTCCAAACCTCCAATCTATCATTAACTTTAGTCCGAGTCTCAAAAATCAATACTATGCCATCCGCAAATAACATACAACATGGAACCTACTCCTACATAGACTATGTTAGCTCATCCATCACTAAGGCAAACAGAAAATGGCTTAACACAAATCCTTGATGAAGTCCTATCTCAACAGGAAAATACTCTGAGTCTTCTCCACCTTTCTTACTTGGGTTTTGGATTCATTGTACATGTCCTTTATCACCCTAATATACACCATTGGAACACCTTTCACTTCTAGACACCACCATAGGGCATCCCTCAGAACTTTGTAATAGGCCTTCTTGAGATCAATGAACACCATATGAAGGTCTTCTTTCTTTCCCTATTTTTCTCAACTAATCACCGAACAAGATGAATTGCTTCAATAGTTGACTGCCCCAGCATGAAGTCGAACTGAGTCTGTAAAATAGACACTGGTTTTGTTAGCCTCATCTCTACCACTCTCTTCTAGACCTTCATAGTGTGGCTTAACAGCTTGATACCTCTATAATTGTAACAGTTTTGAATACTACCATTGTTCTTGTACAATTGAACCATTGTACTCCTCCTCCACTCATCAAGCATCTTGGGAGTCTTCATAATAGCATTGAACAGTCTAGTCAACCACTCTGTACCATTCTTGACCATGTTCTTCCAAAAATCTACCGAAATTCCATCAGGTCCGATTGCCCTCCCTATCTTCAGCCTACTAGTAGCACGTCTAACCTCCTCAACTCTGAACCACCTGCAATAACCAAAATCTCAACGAGTATAGGAGTGTCACAACTCACCCAACTCAATAGCTCTATCTATTTTTTTTGTTTAAGAGTCTATTAAAGAAACCTTGCCACCTTAGATTAATGGAAGTATCATTCACCAACACCTCACCCTCCTCATCCTTGATGCACAACACTTGTCGCGAGATTTCCTTTCTCTCTCTTTACTGAGCCTATTCAATTTCTTGCCCCCAACTTTATCACTTAGCTCCACACACAGGTGCTCAAACACTACTATGTTAGCACTCATCACAACCATCTTTGCTTCTGTCTTTGTCGTCTTATAGATCTCCTTAAGCCTTCACTTTTCATCCTCATCCCTATACTCTAACCACTTCGTATAAGCAGTTTTCTTAGCTTTCACTTTTCTTTGAACTACATCATTCCACCACCAATCACCTTGACATCCACCAAAGGTCCCACTCGAAACCCTTAGTACCTCGATAGCTACTTTTCTAATGCAACTAGCAGTAGTGTCCCATATATTGTTCACATCTCCGCTACTACACCAAGCCTCTAAACTACTCAACTTTTCTTCCATCTCTCGAGAAAGGGAAAAAGTCAGACCTCCCTATCGAATCCTATGTTGGTCAAAAATAACATTCTTCTTCTTTTCTCTCTTAATCTCTAAATCCATCACTAGAAGCCGATGCTGAGTGAAAATGTTTTCACTCAGAATAACCTTGCAATTCTTACAAAGGCCTTCCATCGCCCTTCTGGAGAAGTAAGTAATCAATGTGAGTCTTAGCTATCGTACTACAAAAAGTAATCAAGTGATTTTCCCTTTTCAGGAAACATGAGTTAGTAATAACTAACTCAAAGGCTTTGGAAAAATCCAAGAGAGTCGTCCCACCTCCATTCCTCTCCCCAAAACCAAAGCCTCCATGAACATCTTCAAACCTTCTAATGGTTGCCTCGATATGCCCATTGAAGTCTCCCGTAATGAAGATTTTTTGTCTTTTGTTATGCCTTTCACAACCTCATCTAACTCTTCCCAAAGAGCCTCTTGACATCCTCATCCAGGCCCACTTGAGGCGTGTAGGCACTAACTACTTTCACTACATGCATACCAACCACAAGTTTAAGAGATATCATCCTATTATTAATCCTTCTAATCTCAATCACGTAATCCCTAAGGTCCTCATCTACTAGGATACTTATTCCATTTCTATCTCTAGAACTGCCCGAGTACCATAACTCAAACCCATCCACGTCCCGAGCTTTGGTACCTTCCTATCTGGTCTCTTGAACACAAACTATGTTAATTTGTCTCTACTTAAGACTCTTCACTCACTCTATGGATTTCCCTATAAGTGATCCTATATTCCACGACCCTACCCTTACCTTAAATAAGCCTATGTTTCTCTTACCACCTCTACCCCTTACCTCCGACCCCAATCGATGACATCACACTAATTCACCATTAGATCTTAATGCCACCAAAATAAGAGCTAATAACTCTCTAAGCTACTAAGATCAAGAAGATAGAATCTAGAGAAAACTTTACAACCCAACAATAAAAAACAATGAAATATAAGGTATACTCCTAATCAAACAATAGGGTACATAATCAAGATGAATAAGGGGGTAAAGGCAACACAATATGATAAGTAAGTTCACGAAATATAATAAATGATTGATAAATCTAGGAATATATGGTAAAGAACACAACAAGCAAGAAACAACAAGACAATTTGTAGAGGGCAAGAAATAGAAGGCAAGTAAAAGGATACAATTGATTAAAATAAAAAATAACAAGATATTGGAAGATATCACCTGGAATTTTGGTCACACGATTTTTGAATGTTGCTAGAAGTACTGGAAAATATAAGTTGTAGACATGGTCGGAAAACTTCACTGGAATCTGCTTCTTATTGGACTAACTCGCCAGAAATTCTCACATGTACCCAAAAATTGCCAAGCTTCTATGGAAAGTACTGGAAAAGAGTATAACCTCGCCGAAGTACCTCACCGGTTAATCACGCATCTTAAAAGCTTCTGACCGAAAATCCCAAAAAAAGAAAATCCAAAAGGATTTGTTGGTTGAGTAAGCAAGGATCTAAATAAATGTAACAGAGTTGATTTTTATTGTTAATATGCTCTCTCAACTATCTTACTCATTTTACACCACCAACCATCGGGGGAAGGGGCTATTCTACAATACCGGCAAAGGAAGGATTTTGACGGCTCAAACCAGATATAGAGCTGATAAAGTTTAGTGGAGTTTTGAATTATAATTTTAAAAAAGAAGTTCATTTGGTCCTCCATTTTTTTGGTTCAAACAAGAACTTGTTATCTGCTGCTACTTTCCTTTCTAATATCTATCCAGCAAACTTGTTATTCCCTCGGTGGAATCAATTCGTTTCTTCGTCCCCATCACCTTTTCTCGGTGATCTTTGTAAATTCCGATCAGAACTATTTAGATTCTGATGGCTTTCTGGTAGTTTGCCCAAGAGGGTTTCTCTTTTCTCTTTTCTCCCGGCGAAATATCTTTCCCCGCGTGATTCTATGATTTAGATCCTCTCTTACTCAACCAACATATCCTTTTGGATATTTTTTGGGATTTTTGGTCAGAATCTTTCAAGATACATGATTCTCTGGTGAGGTTATAGTTTTTTTCTAGTAATTTCTCTTGAAGCTTAACAATTTCCAGATACAGGTGAGAATTTCCAGCGAGTTAGTCCGACAAGAAGCAGATTTCGGCAAAGTTCTTCAGCGATGTCTACGACTTAAATTTTCCAGTACTTCCAGCAATATTCAACAATCTTTTACCAGAACTCCAGGTGATATCTTCCAATCTCTTGTTATTTCTTATTTTGATCAATTGTATCCTTATACTTGCCTTCTATGTCTTGCCCTTTACATATTTGTGTTGTTGTTTCTTGCTTGTTATATTGACTTTTACCATATATTCCAAGATTTATCATATATTTCTATATTTACCATTTATTATATATTGTGAGCTTACATATCATATTATGTTGCCTTTACCCACTTATTCATCTTGATTTTATACCCGATTGTTTGATTAGTAGTATACCTTATTTTTCATTGTTCTGTATTTTTGGGTTATATAGTTTTCTCTATATTGTATATTCTTGATCTTAGTAGCTTAATTAGTTATTATCTCTTAGTTTAGTGGTGTTAGGTTCTAATGGTAGATTAGGGTCAAATCATCAGTTGGGGTCGGAGGTAAGGGGTAGGGGTGGTAAGAGAGGCATGGGCTTACTTAAGTTAAGGATAGCGTCGTGGAATATAGGATCACTTATGGGGAAATCAATAGAACTAGTGAAGAGTCTTAAGTGGAGACAAATTAATATAGCTTGTGTTCAAGAGACCAGATGGGTAGGAACCAAAGCTCGAGACATAGCTGGGTTTAAGTTATGGTACTCGTGTGGTTCTAAGGATAGAAGTGGAGTAGGTATCTTAGTTGATGAAGACCTTAGGGATTACGTGGTTGAGGTTATAAGGATTAATGATAGGAAGATATCTATTAAACTTGTAGTTGGCAGGCATGTAGTCAATGTAGTTAGCGCCTATGCGCCTCAAATGGGCTTCGATGAGGATGTCAAGAGGCTCTTTTGGAAAGAGTTAGATGAGGTTGTGAAAGGCATACCAAAGACAAAAAAACTCTTTATTAGGGGAGACTTCAATGGGCATATTGAGGCAACCACTAGCGGGTTAGAAGATTTTCATAGAGGCTTTGGTTTTGGGGAGAGGAATGGAGGTGAGACGTCTCTTTTGGATTTTGCTAGCCTTTGAGTGAGTTATTTCTAACTCATGTTTCTGGAAGAGGGAAAAACACTTGATTATCTTTCATAGTATGGTAGCTAAGACTCAAATTGATTACTTATTTCTATCGAAGGGTGATAGAAGCCTTTGTAAGAATTGTAAGGTTTTTCCAAGTGAAAACATTTCCACTCAACATAATCTTCTGATGATCGATTTAGAGATTAAAGAGAAAAGAAGAAGAAGGTTATTTATGCCTAAGCAAGGATTAGATGGGGAGGCCTGACTTGTGCCCTTTCTCGAGAGATAGAAGAAAAGATGAGTAATTTAGAGGCTTGGAGTAGTAGCGGTGATGTGAACAATATGTGGGACACTAGTCCTAGGGGTTTCTAGAGGGACATTTGGTGGACATCAGGGTGATTGGTGGTGGAATGACAAAGTTCAAGGCAAAGTGAAATTTGCTTAAACAAAGTGGTTGGAGTGTAGGGATGAGGATGAAAACGAAGGCTTAAGGAGATCTATGAGACGGCAAAGACAAAAATGAAGAAGATGGTGACAAGTGCTAAGACAACAATGCTTGAGCACCTGTATGTGGAGCTAAGTGGTTAAGGCGAGGACAAGAGATTATTTAAGCTCGCTTAAGAGAGAAAAAGGAAAGCTCGTAACTTAGACCAAGTGAAGTGAATCAAGGATGAGGAGGGTGAGGTGTTCGTGGATAACACTTCCATTAAGCTAAGGTGGCAAGTTTACTTTCATAGACTCTTAAATGAAAAAGGAGATAGAGCTATTGAGTTAGGTAAGTTGGAACACTCAAATAGTCATTGAGATTTTGGTCATTGTAGGCGGTTCAGAGTTGAGGAGGTTAGACATGCTATTAGTAGAATAAAGAGAGGGAGGGCAATCGGACCCGATGAGATTACGGAAGATTTTTGGAAGAACATGGTCCAGGATGGTATAGAGTAGTTGACTAGATTGTTCAATGCTATTATGAAGACTACTAAGATGCTCGATGAATGGAGGAGATGTACAATGGTTCTATTGTATAAGAACAAGGGTGGTAATCAAAACTATAATAATTACAAGGGTATCAAGATGTTAAGACACACTATGAAGGTCTGAGAGAGAGTGGTGGAGATGAGGATGAGAAAAAATAAAAAGTGTCTATTTCAGAGAATCAGTTCAGATTCATGCTGAGGCAGTCAACTATTGAAGCAATTCATCTTGTTCGGAGATTAGTAAAGAAATATTGGGAAAGAAAGAAGGACCTTCATATGGTATTCATTGATCTTGAGAAGGCCTATGACAAAGTTAGGGATGTCCTATAGAGGTTTCTAGAGGTGAAAGGTGTTCCAATGGTGTATATTAGGATGATAAAGGATATATACAATGGAGCCAAAACTCAAGTAAGAAAAGTGGGAGGAGACTCAGAGTATTTTCCTATTGAGATGGGACTTTATAAAAGATTTGTGTTGAGCCCTTTTCTATTTGCATTGGTGATGGATGGACTGACACAATCTATTTAGGAGGAGGTTCCATGGTGTATGCTATTTGTGAATGACATAGTACTGGTTGATGTGTCTTAGGCTAAGGATAATGTTAGATTGGAGATTTGGAGATAGGCTTTGGAATCCAAAGGGTTCAAACTGAGTAGGACCAAAACAGAATTCTTGGAGTGTAAATTTAGTTTTGCGAGGGATGAAGCAGACATTGATGTGAGGCTTGCTACTAAACCAATTCCCAAGAAAGGGTCCATCATTCAGAATAGTGGTGATATTGATGATAACGTCACATATTATATTGTGGCAACATGGATAAAATAGAGGCTCCTCTCGGAGTACTGTGTGATAAGAAGATACAACCTAAACTTAAAGGTAAGTTTTATAGAATAGTGGTTAGACCGTCTTTGCTGTATAGGATGGAGTGTTAGTCAATCAAAAACTCACATGTTTAGAAGATGCAAGTCGCGGAGAAGAGAATGTTATGATAGATGTGTGTACATACTAGTAGTAATAAGATTAGAAATGAGACCAATTCGTGAGAAGTTAGAGGTGGCCCCTATGGCTGATAAGATGAGGTAAGTGCAACACGATGGTTTGAATATTTGTAAAGAAGAAATACCAATGTTCTTGTTATGAGGTGAGAGAGGTTATATTTAGGTGTTATACAGAGAAGTACAGGCAGACCGAAGAATTATTGGGAGGAGCTGATCAAACAAGATATGGCGAAACTTGATTTCACCGAGGATGTGACCTTACATAGAAAAGAATGAAGGTTGTGAATTAGAGTAGCAGGCTAATAAGTTAGTGGGGATAGATTGATGTCTGTCCTTGGGCTATAGTAGGTTAGTAGCATTAGTCGTGTCTTTATATCCTTTGTTGTCATTATCTATCTTATATATGTTTTTTTTGTCGAATTTACATACTATCATGTACTTTTCGTTATTAGTTATTCTTTCTTTTCTCTTTTCCTTTCCTTTTCCTTTTTTCTCCATATCTAGTTTATTCTGCTTATGGGTTTTTTGAGACGAGGGTTCCTAGGAAACAACCCCTCTACTTTTGAGGTAGTGGTAAGGTCTGCGTACATTTTATCCTCCCCAGTTCCCACTTGTGGTATTCCACTGGGTATGTTCTTGTTGTTGATCTATACACCATAATTACTTCCAAAAAGATTAACTGATCATTTGAGTAAAATTTGAGTTCAAAAAAATATAATTAATAACAAAGATCTCATCAATATCATCATATCATTTGAGTAAATTTTCATTGATCATCCCATCATGCATATTTCAAGAAGCTTTTACTTTTTCCAAGTTACCGTCTCTCCAACCACAATTTCTCCAATTTCATCACACCAAATAATTTCTTTACCAAGAAGATCAATTATTGATGTTGGTTGCTAATTTGCTTGTGGGGGTTGTTTTAGATATAAAAAGGAAGCCTTAGTCTCCCTCTTGGAATCGACATGATCAAGAAGATCAATGAGCATTCGTTAGAGGAAAAGTCTTACACTTACATCTAAAGCACGATATAGACCATGAAGAAGTGAAACATTTTCTAAGACGCTTCATAGCCTCCCATTCATAGTTGTGGGCTTCACAACCATAAATAAGACTCTAATCGATGCAGTGTGTTGGATTCTGAGGGCCATTAACAACCTAGTGCTTTGATACAAAGTTTTTCACGACCCAAGCCTAGGGTCTAGATGTGACACGACGAATGGGAGCTCGAAAGGGCCCAAACAAGCCTCTTATCATATCAATCACACATCCTTGGTTGCGGAAGCAAAGTAAACAACAACAAGAGATATAATAAAAAGGGAAGCGGGACTAAGGGAAAATCTTGATATTCATAAAAGCATAAAGAGTCAAGCTCATAGCATAAGTACATCATAATATCCAACAACACCTCTAACATGGAATGGAGCAGGGGCCTAGACACTTTCTGGGCTCACCCTCATAGTAACAATTGTTCAACATAAAGAAGTCTCCAAAATGGCAAGAGTAATATAGATAATGTCCTCGAACTTGAGGACTCACCAAAGCTTTCTTCAAAGGATCGTAAGCCACATGGAGGAGAATGATCAAATGGAGCTCTGGTCCCTACATGGTAATATCATGTAGGCATAAAGTATGAATTAGTATGTTTGAATGTACAAAGTATGTGGGATGCAATGCAACAAGACATAAGTCAATATAGCCAAAATGCTTAATCATAGGTAGTAGATATATGATCTCAATATGGCATGCATGATCAATGCTCATAATAAAACATGCTTGTAAATTATTCATCTTGCACAATATATATGTCATACATGTGTGGGAAGTGACCTCAACCGACATAGACCAAGTAGCTACAACATGGAATCCAAGGCATGCCACCACCTCGGTAAGGTGGATGGGCATGACACACCCTGGCTAGGTGTGGTCTACTAGCCAAAGCAAATCAAACATGATGACATGACTAGATGGATCCACTAGTATAGCAAGGGTAGTGATCATAATCCTATGATGGCACATAGTTTAGAGACTAAAGACTTTATATAAGGACCCCTTGAGTCGAGCCCCCATCTTAAGCCTCAATCGGTGCTAAGTCAAATACCGCGGAATACTTGAAATAATCTTAACTTGTATAACTTGTAAGAAACATGTAGACATGACATGAGTAGCTCTTGAAACATGCTTGACCTCTAGTAGTGAGCCTAACTTAAACATGAGAGTAGGTCATAATCTTAAATGAACCCTTGCTTTAACATGAATGGCTCACAAGTGGTAAAAACCTTGAAATAAGGCTTAGCTTGTAACTTGTAAAAATCATAGATAATGTTCATGAATTCAATACATACTTGAAAGCCCTTAATCATCGTATAGTCAATTGACTTGTAAATCATGAAATAGATCATCAATAACTTATCAATTTTTGACTTGATATTTTATCAAACACTTGGTGGGTTCATGATACTAGTTCAAAATCATGCAATTTGAGAGTGAAATAAAATGAGAAAACTTAATGCAAATCAATCCACCAACACATAGTAAAACCCTCATGTAGGATACCTTGAAATCCATCATCAAAACTCATAATAGACCATAGTTTCATAGCTCAAAACATGCATAGTCTCAATAGACAAAGATCAACTCATAGTGTAAGATTAAAATGGATACTCATGCATAATCAACAATACTTTGATAAAACCCCTACATAATTTATGATCATATTTCATAATAAGAGATATTCATAAGTAATAAAACTTGAAATCATGCACTTTTCATAAAAACATAGATTGGACTCCGTGGGTGAAAGGACCCAATGGATAAAACCTACATACCTCAAACTTGGGTTTTCTTGATATGAGCTTGAAGGAAACTTAGACCTTGAAGTGAATCCTTGAGTTCCAAAGTTAAGTTTGAAATCCTTGAATTTGGTATGAGATATTTGGTTAAGTCTTGGAGAGGTTTTTATGAGGGTTTTGAGTGATATAAAGTTGAAAAATGGCTAAGTATGGGTGATTTCACATTTAAGTGGGCATGCGGCTATGACCCCAATGCCCTTGGGTGCATAGGAAAAACTAAGGAAAACGTTTTACTAGTCCGCGTCTGGCCCATGATGCGGACCTATCATGAAGGACAAAATGGTACCGCTTCGCGCCCCTGGTGCGTCGCGGCCAGGGTGCGGATGCTCTCTGGAAATATTTTTTCACTACGGGTCCTCTAAAATCCAGGTTATCTCTATTTCCGACTCACTTTTGCCCCCGATCGGGAATATGAAGTAAGATTTCCAATATCATGCATGAATTTTGACATATATGAAAATTATGATTATAGGCATTTCGAAGCATATTTTTGGGGCATTTCATGGATAAACTTATTCCATTACTTTGAGAAGCCTTACATACTTGGAAGAACATGATTTTTGAAGAACTTTGAAGAAGGTGATTGAAAACCCTAGCTTTACTCCTGGTGAAATCTTGTTCTAAGAATTGCAGAAGTATTTGTGTGTAATGAGGTTGAATGGTAACGTTGAGGGACTTAATTAGGCGTAAAATCATCAAGTTTAGGCTTAGCAAGGATGTAAAATTGGAAGAACGAAATTCTCGAAGAATTTTGAAGAAGGTACTTGAAAACCCTAGATTTTCTCATCATGAAATCTTGTTCTAAGTCTTGAGAAAACGGTTGAGCTTGATGAGGTGGAATGGTAACGTTGAGGGACTTAATTAGGAGTAAAATCATCAAGTTTAGGCTTAGCAAAGATGTGAAAGGACTGAAATAACCCTTCTTAAAACACTTTCAAGTTATATACAGGGTAATTTATGGAATGTAGAAGTTAATTCATAGAAACTAGGGTGAGTTTTGGGGTCTTGGACCTCAATTTACGAGCCCAAATTATGACTCATAGAAGCTTATACGATCTGTACTTGGGTTAGTATAATTTGAGACTTAACACTTGACTTAGAGGAACCTTTTTACAAATTGGAAGTATTAGTCGTCAACCCATTATGATCCGTAAGTCAAGGTTCGTAGATGGTGATCGAGAAATCTCTACTCTAATAGTCTTCACTAAAATTGTTTTATAACATTTTGCTCCAAACTCCAAATGAGGCAATCTTGGTGGTTTTGGAAAGAGGATTTAGAGACTTCAATTTTATAGTTCAGTAGCCATCTAATCGTTTATGTTCTGAGAGTTATGGTAATTTAAAGTTGACCATTCCATAATCTAATGACAAAAACTTAATCAATAGGGAGGTTTTGAACTCAACTAAGTGCTAAAGGTCCTTTATGACCCTAAACCACTTCTAATACACTTAAAAAATATGGGAATGAACCTTAAAATATAAGGACAAGTAAGGCATCACTAGGTTCGAGTTTATATACTTACGATGAAAAAATTTTAATCCTAAGAATAGAGTTGTGGGGTGCTATAAATACGGTCAATATAATGAATTTTGATAAGATAAGTATGTTTTAAGTTGTCATAGTGATCAAATAAGAAGTGGTGTGTAGAGGATTCTATCTAGTGGAAACCAAATGACTGGAAGAGATTTTACCCGAATCGAGGCAGTTTAGCGAACACATGCATGTAGGATGGCCGACGACTACATAAGCTATCTCATGCTCGAGAAATTATTGGTTATTGGGGAGGAGCATTTCAATTAAGACAAGAGAACTTCTAAAAATCTGGGTATGGTAGTGCATTATGAGTATGGGTCTTATCAAGAGTGCGTCTGATGGAAATACTATGGGAAAATTGCAGATGCTTGGTAGTCGTGGTAGTTATCCAGTTGATGAGGACTTATTCTAGCTTCATATAGTTGTCTTTGAGGACCATTAGGCCTAGTTTTATTGTTCTAGTAGTTTTCTACAATCGTAGCTACTATTCCAACATTTCAATGGTGTTATTTCGAGATTTTGTAAGCTTGGATATATTATTTGCTAAGTGGTATCTTGACTATCTCTTCTTTGAAATCAGATAAATTGGATCCTTCTTAATGAATATGCCTTATCTAAAGCTCAAGTTGGTGCAGCTTAAGTTCGTGAGAGAACTATGTTAGGTGGAAGGGATATAGCTAAGGATTGCAGTGCTTTTTACCTTTTGAGAGTTTGGTGGCTGGATTAGATTTCTCCTGGCTTTAATGGGTTTCGAATTAGGTTGATTCATCGGTTAGTTCATGACTTGGAGATAACCCTGACTGTGAAGGCTTCTCCATCTTAGTTCCGGAGTTCAATTCTTGGTAATGTATTTTGATAGTAAGGTCCTACGAAGACGGTTCCCTTGGAAGAGTAAATTATGGGCTTTGCAATTTGTACCTCAGAGTCTTTGCGACACCAAGTAAGATTGTCTTTTTTACCTTATGTTTGAGGTTGAACATCATTTTTAGTGGTGGATGATATAATGACCTCAATAGTCATTTTTGTAAATTCTTGAGACCCTATAATTTTATCCCTCCTATTAGTAGTATGGAGTCTTAATCGGCCCATTTGTAATTGGGAGTTTTTGAGTTTTAATGGTTCAATTATTCTAAAAGTGAATTTTGATAGCATTTGGAGTTTCGAGTCTCGAAAAGGAATTCTGTCAATTTTGATTAGTTCTGGACTGTGGATATTGGTCTAGGAGAGTTTTCAGAATCTGATTTCGTGTTGTTTCATGGATTTGAGGTCCTAAATTGGATATTTGGTTGAAATTTGATAAAGATTTGACTTTGGTCAACGTTTTGAATTTGGATGCTTAGATCGAAATTGTGATGATTACATTAAATTCAAGAGGTGATTTTCATCCTTAGAGAAGCTTCGTCATATTTTTTGAAAGTTCTGAGGGTGTGGTGGTCTTTTTGAGCTTAAATTTAGTTTTGCTACGATTTATTGGATTTCGAATGAAGAAGACCTCAGATTCAATTTTGACGATTTCATTGGCTCCAAAATGTGTTTCACAATCAATTTGCACTACCGGTTCATATTTATAGGATTCTAAATGAGTTTCGAGGATTAAAAAACTATGTTTGAATGATATTGGTGAAAGTTGACCACAGTCAACCCAGGGTCAACACGTGGTAAACAACCCCTTTTTGGCTTAAAATACCCATATTTTGGGTTGAGTTTAACTTGGTTGCACTGTTAGTGTACAAGATTCTTACATTATCTGGTAATATTAACCTGCTATTACAGGTCACCTAATGGTATTTTATTTATTCATTTTTATTTATTTATTTATGTTTTAAAAATATAACACATTTATTTTTTTTTCTCTATCTTCTCTGTTTCACCCTCAATATTCCTCTTTGGCAAATAGTCTAGCTAATTTTTTTCATTGGCTTCTTCCACCACAATCATCTTTCTTGTTAATTATTCTGCAAGCGTATATACCCATTTTTCCTCCTTCACTATCCAGTATTTTGTGCATTCTTTTTCCAATCGATAATAATTAAATTTTTATATCTACAATCAAAGCTAACTTTTTTTAGGTAAATTTTTATTTTGTTTATTGATTCTAGGATTTATTGGTATTTTTTTCACAAAATTAGGTATTTTTTTGAAGTGTTCGCTTTATTTTTCTATTGTTTTATTTTTCGTAGAACACGGAAAATTTCTTGAATAATTCCCTACATCTTCCATCTCTTTCAAATCTTCTTTTTTATTCCACATTATACTATATCTATATCTATATCTATATCTATATCTATATCTATATCTATATCTATCTATATATATATCTATCTATATCTATATCTATATTACCTTAAAAGTGTCACGTCCTTGAGGGTACCCTAGACGTGGCCGGCACTCGAAAACTATTGCTAGTCCCCAAGCGAACCACTTGGCCTTAGGACATCAATTCAGTCAATATAACTCAGGAAATCCAACGGAAGACTAAAGAAGATAAATGGGCACATCTAATGTCTCAGAAGTATATCAATTAAATAAATGGGTTAGTAGAAATGAACTAGCTCATTAAATCTCAACATCAATACTCGACTCTAGTCTATGAAGCCTCTATTACTATCAATTGGTGCCAACGACAGACCCATGGCTACCTCAAAATAAAATAAATAAAACTCAAAGTCTAACTATAATAAGCAAGATGAAAATAAAGAATGATCCTTCGAAGTAAAGGAGGCTCACCAAGTCAGTTGAATGCTCAAATCCTCAATGATGCGCCTGTTGATGATCTCTAGTTGTTGCCTCTACATCATAAAATGATGTAGTCCAAAGGGGAAATCAGTACGTGGAAGATGTACGGGTATGTAAAATAGTTGAATGAAATAGAAACATGTAGAATAATATAGAAACAACATCAACTCAAAATAATGCTCAATCACTATGTCAAATGTCTATCTAAAGCAAGAATAAAGAGTAGACAAGTGACCCATCAAAATCAATAAACTCAACTCAACTCAATGGAACTCAATTCAACTTAACTCAATGGAACTCAACTCAACTTAACTCAGAGTACTCAAGATAGGAACTTTTGAGGAGTTTCTCTTATCTGACAACAATCACTTATGAGCCAGTGATTGTACAATAATCCCACTGATGTTCCGACAGCCATTCCGTACTTTCCAAGTAAGGAATACCTAGGATCCACAAGTGATCCAGACAATTAACATATTAAGTCCTTTTCAGGACAATAAGGGTGAGGACCTGTCTGACTCTAACGGAACTTAATCCATAGGATGAGAACTTATCTGACTCTAAAGGAACTTAGCCCTCAAGGTGAGAACTTGTTCGACTCTAACGGAACTTAGCCCTCAAGATAGGAACTTGTACGACTCCAACAAAACTTAGGCTACTCTTATGCTTGGCGACGTAGTTAATGAGTGTAAGTTGGACTTGCTCTTACTCTTACTTATTTCAATGCTTGATACTCCTCCTCAAGACTCAATGCTAATAACACTTCTCACCTTAACTCAATTATCTCAAATTAGCCTCGTAAGACTCTCATTATCTCATTAACTCGAACTCTAAGTCCTCTATTGCTTTCAGGGACTTTACCCCTTCTTAAATTACCTCAATTCTCATTTAAGAACTCAAAGACTCAGATCATCGTTTAGAAGAAGTCATTTAGACAGAACTCAAAAACTCAATTATGAAGATGTAACATCCCGTAAAATTATCAAAATACCCCTAGCATTGAGACGTGTACATAATGCGTCTTCCCATGTCCCGTTTGTAAATCCTAGATCGGATTTGCGATCAGCATGAAAATTTGAGTGGAAAAATGGTCTGGGTCATTTTTTAGAGCGACCGGATCAAAACATAATTTTTCAATCCAAAATTAAAAAATAGTAATGGTGCACAATTGAGGCATGTCATGCCTCTGTAGCAGACCTATGCTGATTTTAAACAAAAAGGATTTTCGATGGAGATTGAAAAACTCGTTTGGAAAATTTCTAGAAAAAATACCCTTGGGCGCGACGGGTCCGGGTCGCGGACCTGCTTTCCTATAGTGAAAAGTTTTCTAAAAATTCGTGAGGGACATTCCAGACAATTTCAAACCCCTCGTAAACTCAAAACACAATCAAAATAGGTCGTTTTGAGTGTAAAAAGGGTTAAAAACCCCCATTGTCAGTCTTTTTCTAATCACTTGAAAGACTAAGGCTTGAGAGAAGAGAAAAGAGAAGTGGAGATTGGACAATTCAAAGGCAAATCCTTGAAGTTGATTGTTGATAGCTTCATCCTAGGTATGTAAGGCTAAACTAAAAGCATGAGTTGCCCACTCATGTGCCCTATAGATGGTCTTAGGAGAGAGTTGAAAGTTCATGAGTCTACATACATGACTCTTGATATGTTTTCTTTAAAATTATGTTTATTACATGTATTTTCTTATGTTGATTATCATCATAAACTTTTTTCTTGAATTGAATACTTTTCATGAGATATTGTATAACCCTACATGATTATTTTCAAAAGCGTGTATAAATGAACTTAGGTATAGAGTCTAGAGCCTTGATTTGAGAATGTTGATTGTGATTGTGATGTGAGAATGATGATGAATTGATAGAACTTGATAATCCCCTGAGTCTCCATAAATGAACTCTAATGATTTGTCCATTCGATTATTCCCTAACGATTGATTTAAGCCTTGAGCTATTGATCAAGATGTTGATTGATGAGATGATAAGAGTCCCTATGAGACTGATTGAATGATGAGTGCCTCCCTGAGGCTGATTTGAGATGAATTGATTGAGATGATTTGATTGGGTTGATTGTCTAATGAGCATTGAGTCTTGGGAGGAGTATCGAGCACCAAAAAGTAAAAGTAAATACAACTCCTACTCATCAAACTATGTAGCCAACCGTAGGTGAGGATTTGAACCATCACATTACATTGTGGTTCCCTCTTGATAGAGTCCCTGAAAAAATAGAGGACTTGTTTGATTTGCTAGTGGTCCCTAGTGGATTCGATTCATTCCCTACCTGGCAAGTACAAAATGGCTATAGTAACAATGACAACTTTTTGTACAATCACTGGCTCATAAGTGATTGTTGTTGAATAAGAGAAACTCCCAGAAATTTCCTACCTTGAGTACTCTGAGTAGTGATGAGATGAGTTGAGTTGATTTCCTTTGTGATGAGTCATGATTTGATTAATGAGGTTTGATTGGTTGATAGGTCACTTGTCTACTTCTTTATTCTTGGGTTTGATTGGCTGATAGGTCACTTGTCTACTCTTTATTCTTGCTTTAGATAGACATTTGAAATGTTGATTTGTTATTATCCTTGAGTTGATTGATGTTTCATATTATTCTACCTATTTCAGTTTCATTTAGCTTTTTACATCAGTACATTCCACATACTGACGCCACTCGGCGTTGCATCATTTTATATCATTCAGCTTATTGTTGAGCCTTTCCTACTTTAGAGGATTCATTATTTTTAGGACGTTCAGCTCATTGGTGAGCCTTCCCTAATTCGGAGGATTCATTATTTTTATTTCATCTTGCTTTAGAGTTAGACTTGATAGCTTATTTTGATTTGAGGTGGCCATGGGTCTGTCATTGGCACCGTTTGATATGATGGTAATAGAGGCTTTATAGACTTAGAGTCGAATGTTGATTGTTATGATTTGTTGAGCTAGTTCTTTCTACTAGCCTTTCATTATTATATTATGTTGAGATTGGAAAGAAGTGCCCATTTACATTCTTAATGTCTTCCATTGATTAGTAGAAGTTTATTGATTGATCAATTGTGATGAGACCAAGTGGTTCACTTGGGGACTAGCAATAGCCTCCGGATGTCGGCCACATCTTGGGTACCCTCCCGGGGCATGACGGAAGACTCATAGGATCATTAAGCGCAATTAATTCAACCTCATACTCACATCAAGATTATCGTCAACATACTCAAGTCAAGGCTCTAGACTCCATTCCTAGGTTCATTCATGCTTGCTTTCACAAATCAACATATAGGGTTTATACAATATCTCATGCAAATTATTCAATTTAAGAAAACAAGTTTATGATGATCATCAACATATGAAAATACATGTAATAGATATAATTTTCAAGAAAATAATCAAGAAAGAATTTTAAAAAACATATATAGGGACTCATGGACTCTCAACTCGTCTATTACCACCTATAGGGCACATGGAAGAACAATCTCAAGCTTTCATTTAGCCTTACATACCTAGAGTGAAGTTTTTGGACAATCAATCATCAACAACTCTCCTCGAACTCCTCAATTTTGCGCTCCTCTTCTCTCCTCTTTAGCCCTAGTCTATTTCAAGGACTTAGAATAGGGTTTAAAACCCTTTTTATGCCTAAAAACTACCCATTTTGATCATGTATTAATTCTAGGAGGGGTTTGGAAAGGTTTGGAATGCCCCTCACAAAATTTGAAAGAAGTCTGTCTCGGGGCATGGGGTCTGGGACGCGGACAATGTCAAATTTTAGGCTTTTTCGTCAAACTTTCTCCGAACGAGGTTTCTAATACCATAGAAAATGTTTAGAAAAAATAGAGTGTTGGTCTGCAGCAGGTGCGCATCACACACCTATCGCACACCCTCGCTGAATTTGTTTTCGCATCGAAAAATTATCTTTTGATCCGATTTCTCTAAAAATCAACCCAGATAACTTGCCTACTCAATTTTTCATGCTGATCACATTTTTGGCCTCGGATTTACCATCGGAGCATGTGAAGACGTGCTTGCGCACACATCTCCTCTAGGGGTGTTTTGGTAATTTTATTGGGATTTACAAAAAGCATGAACCCAAAAATTTTCAATCTCAAATTATCATTTTGTGTCTTATAAAAATTTTAATGACCAAGGATTTTCCTCAAGAAATTATCCTGCTAAGTAACAAATGATGAAGTTAATTTTCTCTTTTTTACCGAAGAAGGCAAGAAAAGAAACGCAATGTCCTTCTGACGATTAGAACCTGATGTTCTTGTGCTTAAAGTCTAAAGAGATTTGATCACGATCAACATATATTGTGATGCAAAGGTGGGATACTTCACCCATAATTAGAGATGTTGGGTTTGAACCATGAGTATGAGAAAAATCCTATTGTGGAGCACTAACCCAGAGTGGTTCCTACCGTGCATGAATCAAATTTCGTCAAGGCTAACTTTGGAACATGAATTTTCTTAGCATTCCTGATAAATTTAATTCGCCGCTGAATTTACACTGATTTTTTGCCAAAATATTTATGTTAGGTTTGTATAACTCATTCTCAAACAAACTGTCTTGTCTTAGTGGTTTAAAAGCCCAAAGATCAATACAATACTAATTATTGCTGCAAATTGGACTATGAATGTTAACGTGTATCTTTTTTTGTATTTTTTTTTTATACTCACTCTATCTTCTTCACATTTTCAACTACATAGTAAATGAAAATGTCATTACTTTAAGAAGGTATAAATATTTAAGATCACCTTAACTATGAAGATAGACAATATTCCAATAGATTTAAAAAAAGATATAACCAAACCCAAAGAATGTCAGACTCGATTAATTCGAATCAACTACAAATTATAATTGTTTCATAGAACATATCTAATTTAATAACAAAAAATAAAAATAAATTTAGAAATTCACAAGTTAATATAAGTAAAATTTCGATAAAAAAATAACCATGTAACCAAGCATATTTGTCATTTATAAAAACTTATGTATAGATTTTCTTCCATATTCTTAATTTACTTAAAATTATCATTGATATTACTTTATAAATTTGTAATATTTTGTTACTACCCAAGCCCAGGGCCTAGACGTGACCGGCGAATGGGGAACCCTAAGGAACCCCAAACAAGCCTCGTAGCATATCATTACACATCCTTGGTCGTCGAAACAATGCAAATCAATGTAAGAAACATAAATAAGGGGAATTGGAACTATGGGAGATACTCAGATTTAAATAACTTGAATATCATAAGTAAGACAAAGCATAAGTATAACACATAACTTGCCCAACAATACCTCTAACATAGGACTTAACGGAGCCCAAGACAAGCAACTGGGCTCACCCTCATAGTAAAAGTATACCAAAAAGAAGGATAGTATTTAATACATAGCTTAAGAACATAGATATTAACCTCACAGATGAGGACTCACCAACTAGCTTGAATGGATACCACTAGCCACGTGGAGGAGGATGATGACCAAATGGAGCACCGGTTTCTACATGATGATATGATGTAGGCATAGAGTATGGGTTAGTACATTTGAATGTACAAAGTATGTGGGATGCAATGCAACAAAAGATAGACATCATAATCAAAATGCACAATAATAACCAATAGATAGCATAATAACAATATGACATGTATAACAAATTCTTGAGTAAGTCATGATTTGCGAATCGTTCAAAGTGACCTTGCTTACGGGTGCCCATCCCTTTTCGGATTAAGTGGCCTTCCTTACGGGATTCCGTCCCTCTTCGAAAAAGTGACCTTCCTTATGGGAGCCCGTCCCTTTTCGGATTAAGCGTTTCATAGAACTAGCTTATCAAACCATTACATTTCAATTATCATATAATTATCATAATATCATTTAGCTCATAAGACATGCATTGGACTTTCAATTCCTAAAGAAACTATAACCGGACATTTTATCAAACACTTGGCGGTTGTGAAATGGTTGTATAAGACCATGCAATTTACAGATGAAATTATGCAAGTAAATCCATTCTAAAGCCATCATTCAATACCTCGCAACACCCTCAAGCGATATACATCAAAACCCCTCATCGAGTCTTATAATAGATCCAAGATTTGTAGCTCAAAACATGGCAAAACGGTCACAACTTTACATAGCTTTAACATAGTTCATAGACATGTTCATACTAGCAAACCCATTTGTAAAATCAACTTTAAATCAGGAAATATTAATTAAAATAGGGTTCAGGCACCATGGGTGGAAGGACTCAATGGGTCAACACCACATACCTTATGTCTAGAGTTGCTTGGAATTGAGATTGGGATGAATGGAGGCTTGGAAATGATCTTGGAATCCAATCTTGTTCTTGGGTTTCCTTGAATATGAAATGGGGCTTGATGGAGGCTCTTGAGTGGTTTTAGGAGTGTGAATAAGATAGAGTAGTGAAATTGGGTCCTTAAGATTAGAGTTTAGGTCTTCTAGAAAGGTTAATATAGCCTAAAAAGTCAAATAGGGTCATTAGGATAATTCGCATTTACGAAAATGTCATTAGTGAATAGATGGAAAAATTGGCAAAGTGTCATCTCACTAAAGACTTCACTGGCCGTGTGGCACTCCACGAGTAGTGTGGAGTGTCCGTGAGGCAAGACTTAGACAGAAAAATGGAATTGGAACACTTGAGAAAAAGTTAGCATTGACATCACTTTGACAGCCACTTTCACGGACCGTGTAGCGTTACACGGACTGTTTACTGATCCCTCCCACATCACTTAGACAAGAAAGTAATTTTGTCCACCACACGCCTAGGTGACATGGCCCATACACCTTCACAAGAGCCGTATAAGGCAGTCATGGACCCATGTCTTAGCTTCCAATGCCACCCACGCCTAGCCAAGCCTCCTAAAACACCTCCATGCCCCTCCTCACGACCAGTGGTGAGTCACACGACCTGTGCCACTAGTCATAGACCAATACCTAGCCTCAACACGCCATTTTCCAGTCCCAAACATTTCCCACGACTCGTACAAGGCCACACTGCCCGTGTGGGTGCCCGTGGGGCTTCACTGCAGGGGAGGGTCTCACGAAAACGGTCATAACTCCTTCATCTGACATCGGAGTCAGGTGAAACCAAGTGTGTTGTGAAGCTAACTCAAAGAGATTTGATTTAACATGTCGTGGTCCACCCAGTTCCAAATGTGTCAAGAGTTATGATTGTTTAAAGTTGACCATTGCATGAAACAACACCCAAAACTCAACTTGGAGGTAAGTCTTGAACTTGTTTAGGTACTAGAAGTCTCCCATGAACCTAATACACCCCAAACCTGACCAAATGAAGCTTGAAACATGGATACATAAGAGCATAGAGTTATGGGGTGTTACAATATCTCCCCCTTGGGAACATTCATCCCCGAATGTCAAAGAAATGTACACAAGGAAAGTAGTCATGAAGATTTTTTCTAAAACATGAATGCAACAATGCACATAAACATGATTTCCAAGGAAATTTCAATATGTACATCAAAATTCTCATAATCTTATTAACATGAACATGAATGCATCCAATGACTTAAGGGCCAATACTTGAGACTTGGAATCATAAAAGGACTTAACATGTCATCATAAGCTTGAATAAAATGAAAGATGTATGGATATTGCTTCTCCATGCTCGCACCAGCTCCCCGAGAAAGACATGTGAATAGACAACTCTTCCAACGGGGCCTTGACGAAGACCACATCCTCATTAATCAACTTTTCCACCCTTTCGTCCAATAGCTCCACCGAGACCTTCTCCTAAGCCAACTTATCCTCCACATCACCCACAATCTCAAAGAGTTCTCTAGCACTAGAGTCACCAATACATCCCCTCCACCTAGAAGCATGTTAAACCAGACAAACCATACTCCTATCCATAGGACATTCCCAAACTTATGCGACCTTACGAACCTCCCTCTACACTCTATAAGGACTCATAATTCTCAACTCAATTGTCAACCTTAAACATACCTAACCCACATGGTACGATAATCACCATGTCCCCACTCTATCACCTTCTCACCCTCACTAGAGATAAAATCCGAAACAAGGATCAAGCTTAGAGAAGTGACTATCCCATTGTAGTTGTCCAAACAAATCGACCATCCATAACTAAATCTTACTAGTAACAAAGGGATAATGAAAGAAATACCAACTCCCGGAACCATCAAAGCATGCACAACAAAATCTAGGAAAATCTCCAACTTACTGGTAGCATCATCGGACACCTCATCCCTTCCTTGCCTTCTTTGAAGAGCAGACAACCTATTTTGCCTAAGAGCATCCCCTTGGACTTGAGGGCGACCACCTCTACCTTCAGTTTGAGCATGGGGACAATAAATAACCGGATGACCCATTTCACCACATCTAAAGCAAGCACTAGAGTTCCTCCAACACGGGCCACCATGATTTATCCTACACGTAGAGCACTTGGGCTTGGGCCCTCCACTATTACCACCTTGGCATCTTGGGTTACCATTAGCAATCCTTCAGTTAAGAGCATTGGAAGACCCTTGGCTTTGCTGGAACCGACCATCCTTGGAACCTTGAAACTTATCATCAATACTGGCCCTCTTGTCCTCTCTACTCCTCTTCTTCCTCAACTTCTCCTCTTCCATTTGTTCGGCAGAGGTCATCAAATGGGACAAGTCCATGTAACCAATCAACATAGCGGATCGGCATTCTTCACTCACTAAGTTGAACATCCCCATCATGAACTTGTTCATTCTAGATCTTGGGTCGGCAACCAAGTAAGGAGCAAACTTTGAAAGTTGGCTGAACTTGAGGGTATACTCTATCACACTAATTGACCCTTGTCTCAAATTCAGGAATTCCACCAATTTAGCTTCTCTAAGCTCAAGAGAGAAGAACCAATTAAGGAAAGCCACTTTGAACTCTTCCCAAAGCACCGCATACCAACTCCCTTCTAGTCCTTCCATTGGTTGTACCATATTTGTGCTACTCCTTTGAGTTGGTAGGCCACCAACTCTGCCTTTTCTTCCGGCCTCACACCCATAATATCCAATATCTTGTAGACCTCATCAATGAAATCTTGAGGGTCCTCATCAACCTTTGACCCATAGAATTATGGGGGTTTCATTCTTATGAGGTCTCTCACCGGTAAAGCCAGTGTAGGAGCATGAGGGGCTTGGGTACCTTGGTTAGCTTGATTAGCCACAACTTGTGAAAGCAAGGTGAGAGCATCTCGAAGCTCCCCATTTTCCAGTTGCTACTAAGGAGTGCGGGCCCGCCTTTCCTTTGTGTTTGGCATGATCTAGCATAGCAACGAACAATTGTTAAGGGGGAAAACTTACTCCAACTCTATGGTATTAGAACATGAAGAAAGATAACATTTCCTAAAACATCTTATAGCCTCCTACTCATAGTTGTGGTGCACAACACAACCATGAATAAGATGCCAATCAACGCAGTGTGTTGGACTCCGAGGATATATCAACCTATTGCTTTGTCAATACCCAAGCCCAGGGCCTAGACGTGACCGGCGAATGGGGAACCAGAAGGAACCCCAAACAAGCCTCGTAGAATATCATTACACATCCTTGGTAGCGGAAGCAATGCAAAAAAATGTAAGAAAAATTAATAAAGTGAATTGGGACTATGGGAGATACTCATATTTAATTAACTTGAATGCCATAAGTAAGTCAAAGCTCAAGTATAACACATAACTTGCCCAACAACACCTCTAACATAGGACTTAACAGGGCCCAAGACAAGCAACTGGGCTCACCCTCATAGTAAAAGTATACCAAAAAGAAGGATAGTATTTAATACATAGCTTAAGAACATAAATACTTCCCTCGCACATGAGGACTCACCAACTAGCTTGAATGGATACCACTAGCCACGTGGAGGAGGAAGATGACCAAATGGAGCACCGGTTCCTACATGGTGATATCATGTAGGCATAGAGTATGCGTTAGTACGTTTGAATGTACTAAGTATGTGGGATGCAATGCAACAAGAGATAGACATCATTATCAAAATGCACAATAATAACCAATAGATAGCATAATAACAATATGGCATGTATAACCAACTCTTAAGTAAGTCATGCTTTGCAAATCGTTCATCTTACATAGATAATAATATTAATGTGTAAAGAAGCCTCAACCGACATAACATAAGATGTTTTGGAGCTACCTTACTTATGGGAGCCCGTCCCCTTTTGGACTAAGTGACCTTTTTTACAGGAGCCCGTCCCTTTTCTGATTAAGTGGCCCTCCTTATGGGTGCCCATCCCTTTTTGGGTAAAGTGACCTTCCTTGTGGGAGCACATCCCTTTTTGGATTAAGTGTCCTTCCTTACGGGAGCCCGTCCCTCTTCGGATCAAGTGACCTTCCTTATGGGAGCCCATCCCTTTTTGGATTAAGCATTTCATAGAACTAGTTCATCAAACTATTACATTTCAATCATCATTTCATCATAATATAATCATCATAACATCATTCAGCTCATAATACATGCATTGGACCTTCAATTCCTCAAGAAACTATAACCGGATATTTTATCGAACACTTGGCGGGTGTGAAATGGTAGTATAAGACCATGCAATTTAGAGATGAATCATGCAAGTAAATCCACTGTAAAACCATGAATCAATACCTCGTAACACCTTCAAGCAATATACATCAAAAGCCCTCATCAAGTCTTACAATAGATCCGAGATTTATAACTCAAAACATGGCAAAATAGTCACAACTTTACATAGCTTTAACATAGTTCATAGACATGTTCATACTAGCAAACCCATTTGTAAAATCAACTGTAAATCATGCAATATTAATTAGGGGTTTTGAGCCCCATGGGTGGAAGGACCCAATGGTTCAACACCACATGCCTTAGGTCTAGAGTTGCTTGGAATTGAGATCGGGAAGAATGGAGACTTGGAAATGATCTTGGAATCCAATCTTGTTCTTGGGTTTCCTTGAAACTGAATTGGGGCTTGATGGAGGCTCTTGAAAGGATTTGGGAAGTTGATTGAGATGAGAGTAGTGAATTGGGTCCTTAAGATTATAGTTTAGGTCTTCTAGGAAGGTTAAGATAGCCTAAAAGGTAAAAAAGGGTCATTAGGATAATTACCATTTACGAAAATGCCATTAGTGAACAGATGGAAAAATTGGCAAAGTGTCGTCTTACTGAAGACTTCACTGGCCGTGTGGCACTCCACGGGTCGGGTGGAGTGCCCGTGAGGCAAGACATAGACAGAAAAATGGAATTGGAAAACTTGAGAAAAAGTTAGCGTCGAGGTCACTATGATGGCCACTTTCACGGACCGTGTAGCGTTACACGGACCGTGTACTGATCTGTCCCACATCACTTAGACAACAAAGTGTTGCTGGCCACCACACACCCAGGTGACATGGCTCGTACCCCATCACCTGAGCCGTAAAAGGCAGGCGTGGCCCATGCCTTAGCTTCCAATGCCACCCACGCCTAGCCAAGCCTCCTAAAACACTTCCATGCCCCTCCTCACAACCAGTGGTAAGTCACACATGCCACTGGTCGTGGACAAATACCTAGCCTCATCAAGCCATTTTCCAGCCCCAAACATTTCCCATGACCCATACAAGGCCACACTGCCCATATGGGTGCCCGTGGGGCTTCACTGCACGAGAGGGTCTCATGAAAACGGTCATAACTACTTTATCGCACATCGGAATGTGGTGAAACCAAGCGCATTGTGAAGCTAACTGAACGGTCTTTCATTTGAAATGTTGTGGGCCACCCAGTTCCAGATGTGCTAAGAGTTATGCTTGTTTAAAGTTTACCCATGCATGAAACAACACGCAAAACTCATAAGTCTTGAACTCATTTAGGTACTAGGAGTCTCCCGTGAACCTAATACACCCCAAACCTGACCAAATGAAGCTTGAAACATGGATACATAAGTGCATAGAGGTACGGGGTGTTACATATTTCAACACTTGATATAAACGTGCAACGCACATGTCAAGAGACTAGTGCTATATTAAAAGCACGAAGGTCCTTATAAATGTTGTTTGAACTTTTGACCCTTCATCAAAAGACTCTTTTAGATAATATCATCTTTTTACTATGTTTTTCAATTATTACTTCATTATATTTATTATATATATTTGATATTAGTTAATACATGTACGTGATTTATTTTAAATGAAATTGAGATTTTATTAATAAGAAATCATCTACACACTCATTTAGACCTATTGCCCAAATCTGAAAACAAAACTAAACTACACACATAAAAAGAGTCCAGGCCTACAAAAGGCCCGGTATATCCATTTCTAAATCTAAACCTATGACTTGGGTTTCTTAATCTATCTTTCTTCTCCTCTTCCTCGATTTTAAATGTTTCCTCGATTGGAAAACTCTTTTTCTTTGATTCCTTCTTCTCTGGGTAATCAACCTCCATGTTGTAATTGCATTCTTGCTTTCACTATTAGCTATCCAAGTAAGTATTTAAGGATGTTCATCGATTGGTTCTCTTTGGTTGTGTCATATCCCAATCCAGGGTCGTGACCAGTGCCCGATAAGGGCACCTAGACACATACTAAGCTGAATTTCCTCAATTATATGATCCGGATACCTGCCGGAATTTCGGCAGAGTTTTCTCTGTTTTATTAACAAACCTCACCTGCAGAAAACATCCAGCAACATCCCAGACAACAATAAAAGTACATATCTCATTATACATATACATAAAAGCGGGCCGACAAGGTCTCCGCCGCGGTCCTGCCGTCTAATAATCATGTCATACATAAGATAATGCGGTCTCGCCGCCTGATCAAGTACAAAAATCATACCATAAACCATGTACTCAAGTATCTCTCGGACACCCACGGACCACTAGTATCCACAGATCTCTAGACACATATGCTGAACAATACTTGCACATACATAACACAATAACAGAACGTGTAAACATGAGAGACTACCAATAGCTGGCTCCTGAAACAAAAAGGGCACTATAGCTGAAACTGGAGATCCTAGGCAGGAGGGTCTCGCACCTGCTCGTCGGTACTTGCGGGCATGAACGCAGCCCCCCCCGAAGGAAGGGGTTAGTACGAAAGATGTACTGAATATGTAAAACAGGAAGTGCAAAATACAGATAGAACTCATAAACCAAAGGAAATGGACAGGCATACATAAACCAAACCTGTAGCAAGTATCGAATAAAACCTTTTTTTTTTTAAAACACATGAAAGCCATGCATGTCAGACGGGAATGATGGCGACCTCCAATCTCGTGCCATACCACAGCATAACACCAGAAAATTCAAATGCCCGAAATCTCCATCACACATCATGAACATGGTCGGGTGAGCGAGGGAAGACCACTGCACTCACATGGGCCAGGGAAGACCACTGCACCCGTATATCATATATCACAACTCACATGGGCCAGGGAAGACCACTGCACCCA
>JAPFFP010044435.1:0-12419 GCA_026153255.1 Solanum medicagineum
CATAAAAATGATCACCCGGATAGCAAGCTTTTCAATTAGGGACGCACAGGCATTTCTTCAACCTTTTCCCTTATAAATGTATTTTCTTAACAACCATTCTTATATACATGTCATGTACATCTTATTTTAGACCTTTAACATTCCTACAACAATCGACAAAGCACAACACATAACAATTTTTCATAACATACTAACAAGCGGCATAACGTTACATTCTTTCACCCCACTTCGACGTCAACAATCCCAAAACTTTTTTAACTTTATTTAAATTTTTTTCAACGTTTTTAACATGTAACACCAGTGTTAATATAGTCCAAAAATAGCCCCAAAATAGGGGAAGGTCGTGGAACAACATATTATAAGTCTACACCACCTACAAATGGACAGTATAATGTTATCCCCCCTCCTTCGCTACATTTCGACGTCGACGATTCCAAACCTTTTCCAACTCTAACCAAACTGTTCCAATAACATTTTCACATACAAAAAGTGCTAAGATGGTCTTAGAACAACACCCAAGAAGTCATAAAGGACGTGATCTAATAGCTTTCCATCTAACAGCCCATAAATTCCGATCAACATTACACTTAAGATAGCACAATAGAACTAGTTTGTTAAATGAAACCAAAATCAGGGCAGCAACCTTAGGGTAATATCTATAACTCAAACCATGTTATGAATATCAAATTCTCTTCATAATACAGCCCACAAACCATAGAGAAGTCACTAAAACAAAAGGCAAGTGTGCAACAACTTTCTAAACACAATCTGTCCAGATTTTCCAGCACAAGCATACTAGTATATACTTCATATTTTTTATGAAAAAATCATACTAAATACACAATTCTAATTACTTACCTTATCTTTTCAAGATCCAGGTGTTCCTTCAAGATCCTAGAAGTTCCCTTGTGGCTTCTTTGATAGTTTAAGAATGTGTAGAGAGAAAATTAGGAAAGCTGAAAATTTTCTAAGTGTGAGAGTGAATGGGATTTTGCTTCTTGTAACCCCTCTTTAAAGGCCTCATTTTGACAAATTTCTTTAGGCCTCTTGACCATATAAGACCACATATTATTGAGCTGGTGAGATAGCAACTTGGGCCTCTTACTTGGGCCTAAATGGGTGTCAAATTTAATGGGCTATGGCTTCCAATTTCCAGCTTTCCTCTTAATCCATTTTTGGCCCAAATAGCCAAGTGGTTTGTGTTACCGTTGGGCCCTTCTTACATTCTTCGTGGACTGAAAATGAGGTCCATTTATGATGCTAAAACATGGGCTAAAATTATACCCTTAAAATGGATTTTTATTAGTAATCAGACATGGTCATATTCGACGTCGAACCTCGTCTCCGTTGAGCTAGCAAATTTAAGCTAAGCAAGTAGGTGACTCACCTACTAGATTAGTAAGTCATAAAAGCACATAAATTCTTTTACATCATTTAAGGCTGTGATATCATCAATTTAACACAAACATGAATACACTCAACCCTCTTAAGCGTTAGACACATATATCACCCATAACACGAGATTTAAGCACTTTTGAAAAATTGACACTAGTTTGACCAAACCATATCATGATTCATTCACATAGCATTAGTACATGTAAAATGTGGGGTGTTACACTAAGTGAGGCTAATGTTGTGATCGACGTTTGAGTAGGGCAATTTGATAGTTCCGGGGATTGTCATTCCTTGTGTTACTCCTTGGTACTAGTAGGATTCATGTGTGTGTGGGTGTCGCAGATGGTTACGTGAGTCTATTGTGGCTAGTAGGGGTCTATAAGTGTTAACCCATGTTATCGTGGCATTGAGTCTTGTCTTATGATCTCGGTTGGATTTAGTTTGAGGTATTGGAAGCCTTGGGATAGTTTGGCCACTTGAATGGTATGCTTTCGATGAGTGTAGCACCCATAAGGTTGTGATGTGATGGTTAAGAATGGTTGATCTATTTGGTCGACTAGAATGGGTTAGTCACGTCTCTAAGATTGATCTTTTGTTCAGGTTTTATCCCCAAGTGAGGATGAGGTGGGTGATATCCCTAAGTGCCTTTTCATATTAGGAGTGAGAATTATTAGTATTGGTGGAGTTGTTTGGTTAACTTATGCACCGGTTGTGTTTATGGGTTTCATGAATAGGATCTTAAAACCCTACCTTGATAGGTTTGTGGTGGCCTCTAGTGGTGTAGTATTGATTTCTTTAGAGCTTGTGAATCATTTGGGGGTAGTATTGCAAGTCGTGAGAGTTGAGAGGTTGTTTGCTAATTATAATAGTTGTGAATTGTGGGTAACACGAAAGTGGTTAGAGCTCCTTAAGGATTATGATATGAGTGTACGTCATGTCCTCGTTGAGGCTAGTGATGTGATTGATACTCGAAGTAGGGTGCCTATGGGTAGTCGAGCATTGTGGCAATGGTGATAAAGAGATGACTAGTGGGGTCCATCGGTTGGGTAGATTAGGAGTTAGGTTGAAGGAAGTTGAGAATGGTAGTAGAGTGTTCTTAGTGGTTCCAAATTTTCTTTGGTTGGAGAGGTCTAGTTTAAGCAAGGCCTTTATTTCACCTTACTAGAGTTGGAAGTTTTGGGTGAGAGAATGATAGAGTGGAGGTTGTCTCGCAAGGGGTAGATGGTGGTTATGGTACCAAGTGGGTTAGTTGTATTTCAGATTGACAATTGAGTTAAGGATTATGAGTCCTTATAGAGTGTAGAGGGAGGTTGGCAAGGTTGGATAAGTTTGGGGATTTGCCCATGGATGTAGATATGGTTCATCTGGTTCTTCATGCTTCTAGGTGGATGGGATGTGTTGGTGACTCTAGTGCTATTGCGATCTTTCAGATTATAGGTGATATGGAGAACAAGTTGGCTTAGGGGAAGGTCTTGGTGGAGGTGTTGGGTGGATGAGTGGATAAGTTGATTAACGAGGATGTGGTGTTCGTTAAGGACCTCTTAAAAGAATCAAGTCAGTGGTGTCTCCAAGAAAGCCAAAGCGATCTTATGGGAGCGATATTCATACCTTATTCACTCTAATTAAGCCTAAGATAGTGACTAAGTTCTTCATGTGATTTCATGTCTTATTTTGGTCCCCATGTTATTCATATGCATTCATGTTTAAATTGGCAAACTTATGATAATTTTACAATTATGTTGAGATTTTGAAAATGGTGTTTTAAATGTAATGTTGCATTCTTGTTGGGGCTAACTTGGCTATAATCACTTGTCTTGTACATCTCTTTTACATTTGGGGACGAATGTTGCCAAGGGGAAGATATTTAAATGACCCCAAAAAGTGCCCGAAAATGTACCTTGGAATGCCCAGAATTTTAAATTTCATATATCTCAAAATTCATTCATTATTTCAAAAATTTGACTTCATATTCATGTTCAAGGGGTCAAAATTAGGGAGAAAAGGGTCTAACCCTGATTTAGAGCGAAAGATTAGCAATTACGAAATTCCAAAGTTGCAAATTCCAGTGTAAATCCATGTCTGGGGCGCGACACACCCAGTGTTATTTTGGTCCAGCTTTATTTTCGGTCCAAGACTTGTAAGTCTTGGGCCTAAGCCTTCCCACATGAGAAAACACCTATACTTAGCCTTATTTCACCCATATATCATCCTAAACATTCCCCAATACTCCCTCAAACACTTAGACTAATATTTCTCTCAAGATTCAAGTCCCAAAACCCCCATCCAAAACAAAGGATTTCCTTCAAGCTTCAAGCCTCCAGGTTCAATCTTCGTCAAGAGCTTCTCCAATGTCAGGGTATGTAGTTTTTAGCCATTGGGTTCTTCTACCCATGGTTCCATAATCTTCTTTTTACTCAATTTGCATGATTTAAGTTGATTCTACAAATGGGTTTACTAGTATGAACATGTCTATGAACTATGTTAAAGCTTATGTTGTAATTGTTTTGTTATGTTTTAAGCTATAAATCTTTGATATATCATAAGGTTTAAGGAGGGGTTTTGATGTTTTTTCTTGAGCGTGTTGTAAGGTATTTATTGATAGTTTTACAATGATTTTCTTGCATGATTTCATCTCTAAATTGCAAGGTTTTGTACTACTACTTCACACCCTCTAAGTGTTTGATAAAATGTCCAGTTATGGTTTCTTGAGGAATTGAAGGTCCAAAGCATAAGATATGATATGATTGCCTATATGATGATGAAATGAGCTTATGTATATGATAAATTCTATATAAAGTATTGCATTAGACCATGCCCAATCCGAGGGGACTGAGAACCGAATAACCTAGATGGGGGTTTGTACTCATCAACCTAGGGAAGGGTTTGTACTTCTCCACCTAGTGATGGGGCGGATCATCACTAACCTAGATGGGGGTTTATACCCATCAACCTAGTGAAGGGTTTGTACTTCTCCACCTAGGTGATGGGGCGGTATCATCACCAACCTAGTGAAGGGTTTGTACTTCTCCACCTAGTGATGGGGCGGCATCATCACTAACCTAGATGGTGGTTTAAACTCATCAACCTAGAGAAAGGTTTGTACTTCTCCACCTAGGTGATGGGGAAACATCATCACCAACCTAGTGAGGAGTTAGTACCTCACCACCTAAGTGATGGGGCAACATCATTACCAACCTACCAAGGGGTTTGTACTTTGGAAATCTATCTTGGTCTCTTTTACATATATGACATCATGTATGAGCTTCAGTTACTTAAGCATGTTTTACTTGAGCATTGATCAGACATACCATATTGTTATGTTATGCATATTGCCTATTGTTATGCATTTTGATCATGATGCCTATCACTTGTTGCATTGCATCCTACATACTTAGTATATTCAAACGTTCTAACGCATACCCCATCATACATGATATCACCATGTAAAATAAACTTTAAATCATTCAATATTAGTATAAAGGAGGCTTAGGCACCATGGGTGAAAGGACCAAATGGTTCAACACCACATACCTTAGCTTTGGAGAAGCTTTTGGTGAAGATTGAAGATGGAGACTTGAAGCTTAAAGGAAATCCTTAGTTTCGGATGAGGGTTTTGAGTCTTGAATTTTGGAGTGAAAATATGGCTAAGTGTTTTGGGGAGTATTGGGAAATGTTTAAGATGATATAAGGGTGAAATTTGGCTAAGTGTAGACAAAAACACATTTGGGAAACTTGGGCCCAACACTTAGAATATTTTGGGCCGCACTGGAAAACACTAAAAGTAAATAACACCTCTTCGCATCGCGGAGAGGACGCGGAGAAGGAATTACACTAAAGTGCGGCCTTACAGCGTCGCGGAGGGAACGCGTAAACGTCACTTGAATTCGTCATTTAAAAATTTACAATTGCTAATCTTTCACTTTTAAATTGGGGTTAGACCCTTTTTCACCTAATTTTTACCCCCCAATCACAAATATGAGTTAGAATTTTCAAAATAATGAACTGATTTTAAGATATACAGAAATTAAAATTCTGGGCATTCCGAGGCACCTTTTGGGGTAATTTTGGGGGTGTTACAAAATGTTTCCCTTCTTCATGTTCTAAGTTGTATTATAGAATTTTGGTAAGTATTTTCCCCTAACGATTGTTCTTTGCTATGCTAGATCATGCCAAACACTAGAGGAAGATGGGCCCAAACTCCCGAGGAGCAACCTACCAATGGTGAGCTCCGGGATGCTCTTACTATGCTTACCTAAGTGGTGGCCAACCAAGTCCAACAAGGGGCCCAAGCCCCTCATGCTACTACCTTGGGAGCTAGGGTAAGAGACTTCATGAGGATGAATCCTCCGATTTTCCATGGGTCAAAGATGGATGAAGATCTACAAGAGTTCATTGATGAGGTATACAAAATTTTGAAATTCATGGGTGTTGGGCCGAATGAAAAGGCGGAGTTGGTGGCATACCAACTCAAAGGGTTAGACCAAATTTGGTGTGATCAATGGAAGGGGGAGAAGGGTAATGGTTATATTGTGCTGTGGGAGGAGTTCAAATTGGCCTTCCTTAATCAGTTTTTACCTCTTGAGCTCAGGGAAGAAAATTCGATAGAGTTTATGAACTTGAAACAAGGTGTTATGAGTGTGATGGAATATGCCCTCAAATTTAATCAACTTTCAAAGTATGCTCCTCACTTGGTGGTCGATCCTAGATCAAGGATAAAAAAAATTTGTCATGGGGGTCTCCGACTTGGTGAATGAAGAATTCTAGTCCCCCTTGATAATTTTGGTGACATGGACTTGTCTCAGTTGATGACTTATGCCGAGAAAATGGAGGAAGAAAAGTTGAGAAAGAGGATGGGTCATATGGGTAAGAGGGCCCGTTTTGAGAGTAGGTTTTAAAAGGGTGCTAGATTTCATCAAGGCCAACGGCGTCCTCATGCTACTAATAGGGGGTTTGTCAATTACTTACCTAGGCCTCAAGGTGTGGGTGGAATGGCTCTTCATGATGTGTGTCCTAGATGTGGAAAGAATCATAGAGGCCCATGTTTGAGGGGTTCCAATGCATGTTTTGAATGTGGGGAGCTTGGTCAGAAGAGGATAGATTGTCCAAGAAATCGTGGCAAAGTTTAAGGTGTGAATGTGGTTCCCTTGGGTAGAGGTGGACCTCAAGGTGGTTCCCCAAGGCACAATCAGTTTTATAGTCTACATGGGAGAGAAAGGGTTGGTGAGGTCCCTGATGTTGTTACCGGTATGTTGAAAATCTTTGATCTTGATGTATATGCTTTGATTGATCTAGGTGCCACCCTTTCTTTTGGTACCCCTTTGTTTCTAAAAAGTTCTATGTGGAGTTGGAGTTGTTGCATGAGTCATGTGAGGTGTCTACTCGTATTGGTGCATCTATTGTTGCTAGGATAGTGTATAGAAATTGTCCGATTTGCATCTTGCATAAAATCTTATCTTGTGATCTTGTTGAATTATGTATGGTTGATTTTGATGTTATTCTTGGGATGGATTGGTTGCATGCATACTATGTTTCTATTGATTGTAGAACCCGTAAGGTCAAATTTCAATTTCCAAATGAACCCATCCTTGAGTGGGAAAGTCATGATATGGTGGTAAGGGGTAGGTTCATCTCATGCATTAAAGCCCATAAGTTGATTTCCAAGAGGTGTTTGTATCATCTTGTGAGGGTTAAAGATGTAGAGTCCAAGGTTCCTTTCATTAAGTTGGTTCAGGTTGTAAATGAATTTCTTTATGCTTTCCCAAATGACCTTTCCAATGTCCCCCCCCCCCAGAAAGGGAGATAGATTTTGGCATAGATCTCCTTCCCGACAATCAACCTATCTCCATTCCCCCTTACCGTATGGCCTTGGCTGAGTTGAAGGAGTTAAAGGAGCAATTGAATGATTTTTTGGAAAAGGGATTCATTAGACCTAGCCAATATCACCTTGGGGTCCACCGATATTGTCTGTAATGACAAAAGATGGGTCACTTAGAATGTGCATTGGCTACCGGGAACTCAATAGGATCACTATAAAGAATAGATATCCTCGTCCAAGAATTGATGACTTGTTTGACCAATTGCAAGGGGCTAGCATTTTCTCTAAGGTTGATCTTCAGTCTGGGTACCATCAAGTGAGGGTGAGGGAGTGTGATATTCCCAGGCCTTCCGGACTAAATATGGGCATTATGAATTTGTGGTGATGTCCTTTGGGTTGACCAATGCACCGGCTATCTTCATGGACCTAATGAATAGGGTCTTCAAGCCCTACCTTGATTACATTATTGTGGTCTTCATTGATGATATTTTGGTCTATTCACATAGTAGGGAGGAGCATGTGAGTTATTTTGAGGGTGGTGTTGCAAAGCTTGAGGTAGGAGGATTTGTATGCTAAATATGAAAATTGTGAATTTTGGTTGAAGAAGGTTGCATTATTGGGTCATGTGATGTCGGGGGAGGGTATTAAGGTGGATCCTAAGAAGACTAATGTGATTAGGAATTGGCCTAGACCATTGACACAGTAAGATATTAGGAGTTTCTTGGGCCTTGCGGGTTGCTATAGAAGGTTTGTGAATGGGTTCTCCTCCATTGCTTCCCTGTGACAAATTAACTCAAAAGAAGGTTAAGTTTGTGTGGACCAATAAATGTGAGAAGAGCTTCCAAACATTGAAAGATAGACTTGTGTCCACTCTTATATTGTTACTGTCGAATGGGCTTGAGGGTTTTGTTGTGTATTGTGATGTATCTAGAGATGGTTTGGGTTGTGTTGTAATGCAAAATGGTAAGGTCATAGCCTATGCCTCTAGGCAACTCAACGTTCATGAAAAGAACTACCCTACCCATGATGTTGAATTGGCCGCCGTGGTGTTTGCATTAAAGATTTGGCGTCATTACTTATATAGGGTGCATGTCGATGTGTTCACCGATCATAAGAGCCTCCAATATGTCTTCACTAAAAAAGATCTCAACTTTCGACCAAGAAGATGGCTAGAACTTCTTAAGGACTGTGACATGAGTGTGCATTACCATCCGGGTAGGGCAAATGTTGTGGCGGATGCTCTGAGTCAAGTGTCTATAGGTAGCCTGGCTCATGTGGATGGTGGTGATAGGGAGATGGCTAGGGAGGTGCATAGATTGGATAGATTGGGGGTTAGGTTAGAAGATATGGGTAATGGTATAGTTGTTGTTGATGGTTCTAAATCTTCCTTAGTTGATGAGGTGATAGCAAAACAAGACCTAGAATCCTCCTTGCTTGAATTAAAGGCCTTGGTGAAAGAGCGAAAAATAGAGGTTTTCTCCCAAGGGGGAGATGGGGCCCTTAGATACCAAGGTAGATTGTGTGTGCCAAGTGTTGATGTTTTGAGGGAGAGAATCGTTGATGAGGCCCATAGTTCTTCTTACTCTATCCACCCCGGTTCCACCAAAATGTATAGAGACTTGAGGGAGGTGTATTGGTGGGGAGGCATGAAGAGGGACATTGCCAAATTTGTTTCCTGTTGCCATAGGTGTCAGCCGAATATCAAAAGTTGGGTAGCCTAACCCAAGACATAGAGATTCCTACTTGTAAATAAGAGGTGATTTATATGGAATTTGTGGTTAGGTTTCCCAAGACTAGAAAATATTTTGATTCCATATGGGTGGTGGTTGATAGGATGACAAAATCGGCTTACTTTCTACCGGTCAACACTACATATGGGGCTGAAGAGTATGCACGGTTGTACATCCATGAGTTAGTGAGGTTACATGGGGTTCCTTCATCCATTATATCAGATCGGGGTGCACAATTTACTTCGTACTTTTGGAGGTCTTTTCAAAGGGCTCTTGGTACAAAAGTTCACCTTAGTACGACCTTCCACCCTCAAACAGATGGACAAGACACAAGGAAAATTCAAACACTTGAGCATATGCTAAAGGCTTGTGTCATAGAGCTTAAAGCTAGTTTGGATGACCATCTTCTATTGATTGAGTTTGCCTACAACAATAGCTATCACTCTATCATTGGTATGGCTCCTTTTAAAGCTCTTTATAGGAGACGTTGTAAATCACTGGTGGGTTGGTTTTAGGTTGGAGAGGTGGATTTATTGGGGATGGATCTAGTTATGGATGCTCTTGAGGACATCTCAAAGTAGACAAAAATCCTATGCTGATATAAGAAGAGGAGACCTAGAATTCCAAATGGGTGATTAAGTCTATTTGAAAGTTTATCCAATGAAAGGTGTAGTTCAATTTGGTGAAAAGGGGAAGTTGAGTCCAAGGTATGTTGGTCCTTATGAGGTGATAAAGAGGGTTGACAAGGTAGCTTATGATTTGAAGTTGCCTAGTGAAATGAATTTGGTTCATCCGGTATTCCATGTTTCTATGTTGAGAAAGTGTATTGGTGACCCTAATGCCATTGTATCTCTTGATGTTGTCCGTCTTTTGGAGGATAACTTGACTTGTGAGGAGATTATGGTTCAGATCTTGGAAAGGCAAGTGAAGAGATTTGAGGAACAAAGACGTGGCATCCGTTAAGGTCCTTTAGAGGAACCAACAACTTGAAAGTGCTACATGGGAGGCCGAAGTGGACATGCAAAAGCGGTATCCTTATCTTTTCCACTCTACTCAAGCCAGGTACTAATCCTAAGTCCCCTATGTTATTTCAAGTCTCATATTTCAGCCCCTATGTTATTCATATGTATTCATGTTTAAGTTGGTAAACTTACGATGATTTTACACCTATGTTGAGAATTTGAAAGTTGTGTTGTACACGTTATATTGCATTCTTGTTAGGGCTGATTTTTTGATGATCACTCTTGTCTTGTACATGTCTTTTACATTCGAAGACGAATGTTAACAAGGGGAGATATTGAAAAGACCCCAAAAAGTGGCCGAAAATGTATCTCGGAATGCCCGAAATTTTAAATTCCATATATCTTAAAATCCTTGCATGATATAGAAAACCCAACTTTATATTCTTGTTTAGGGGTTCAAAATTAGGGGTAAAAGGTTCTAACCCCAATTTTAGAGAAATTGAATCACAATTTCAAATTTCAAAAAAATCAATTTCCAGAGGCGGTCCGCGACAGCTCTGCGACGCGCCACTGTCACGGAGCAGTGTTAATTTTGCCTAGTTTTGTTATCTCGGTCCAAGACTTTTAAGTCTTGGGCCTAAGTGCTCCCAAACGTATTTTTACCTATGCTTAGTCTTATTTCACCATCATACTGTCCTAATCATTTCCCAATACTCACCAAAACACTTAGCCATATTTTCACTCCAATATTCAAGCCTCAAAACCCTCATCCAAGCTAAGGATTATCTTCAAGCTTCAAGCCTCCATTTCCAATCTTCACCAAGAAATTCTCCAAAGCGAAGGTATATGGTGTTGTACCATTGGGTCCTTCCACCCATGGTACCTAAGCCTTCTTTTTACTAATATTGCATGATTTAAAGTTGATTTTACATGTGGGTCTTGCATATAAAGAAATTTACTGCACAGTGATTTGTGTTCATGAAAGTATGGTTGTTTAGCATGTTTTGAGCTCTAAATCTTGGAACTAATGTTGGATTTGATGAGGGTTTTGATATGAATGTCTTGGGAGTGTTGCAAGATGTTGATTGATGGTTTTACTATAGATTTTCTTGCGTGATTTCATCTCCAAATTGCATGGTCTTTTACCCCCATTACACCCCCAAGTGTTTGATAAAATGTCCTGCTAGGGTTGCTTGTGGAAATGAAAGTCCAAAGCATGAGATATGATATGATTGACTATATGATGATGAAATGAGCTTATGTACATGATATATATGTTCTATATAATGTGTTACATTAGAGCATGCCTGGCCCAGGGGGTATAGGAGCCCGAATAACCATGTGAGGGGTATGTACCTTTCCACCAGGATGTCCAGGTGTGAATGGCATCAACCATGTGGGGGTATTACCTTGCCACCAGGGTGTCCATGTGTAAATGGCATCAATCATGAGAGGGGTATGTACCTTTCCACTTTTGTGTCCAGGTGTGAATGGCATCAACCATGTGAGAGGTATGTTCCTTGCCACCAGGGTGTCCAGGTATGAATGGCATCTCCAGACCAAAGTTGGGGATTCTAGCTTGGTCTCTTCTACACATATGACATCCGATAGGAGCATGAGCTACTAAAGCATGTTTTACTTACGTATTGATTATACATATCATATTGTTATACTATGCCTATCATCTAATGTATGCATTTCGAGTATGATGTCTATCTATTGTTGTATTGCATCCCACATACTTAGTATATTAAAACTTACTAACGCATACTCTTGCATATATGATATAACCATGTAGAACAGGTGCTCAAGTTGATCATCCTCCTCCTCCACGTGGCTAGATCATTCTACTCAAAGCTAGTTGGTGAGTCCTCTACTTCAGGGACCTTATCTATATTGCTATTATCTATTTATTAAGACACTTTCTTATTTTTTATTTTGACTATTAGGGTGAGCCCAGTTACTTTGTCTTGGCACCCACTTTATCTATGTACTTAGAGGTGTTTATTAGACAAGTTATGTATCTATGTTATGAGCTTTAACTCTTGTCTCTTAATTATGATGTTTATGCAATCTTTCCCTTAGCCCCATTTCCCCTATTCCTACTTTATATGTCCTTTGTATGATTCCGCGACTAAGGATGTGTAATGACAAGTGAAGAGGCTTGTTTGGGGTTCCTTCGGGTTCCCCATTCGCCGTGTCAAGTCTAGGCCCTAGGCTTGGGTTGTGACAATGCCGACACTAGAAGGAGAGACCTTGAGTTTGAAGTTGATGATTGAGTGTACTTAAAGGTCTCGCCAATGAAAGATGTGATTCATTTTGGCAAGAAAGAAAAATTAAGCCCTAGGTATGTAAGGACTTACCAGATCTTGAGATGTGTTGGTAAAGTTGCATATGAAATGGAGTTTCCCTTGTAAATGAGTATGGTTCATCCATTTTTTCATGTCTCCATATTGAGATATGTTGGGGACCTAGTTCCGTTGTGCCCCCATTCCTTGCATGTCATTCTCATGTATC
>JAPFFP010044436.1:0-12419 GCA_026153255.1 Solanum medicagineum
ACTGTGCATTCAGTGGGCTCGATTTTTGTCCTTATATATATATAAAGTATTTTTTTTCTTTTCCAGTTTCTGTTTTTTCCATTATTATTCTGGTCTCTAACGTTTTTGGGGAAGACAGTTACGAGAACAATATATATATATATATTGTTTCATTACCTTTATGTGTGAGGAAATATCCTAATTCCACCCTCAAAGCATCACCAAACACTATGAATATCTTAAAACCTAATAGTAGCAGTAACACTAGTATGGCGGTCAATGGGTAGTGCTTCTGTAAGTTAAAATTTTTCTATCCACAAAATTTTGATTTGTTTGGGGGGGAACTAATTTAGTTAGTTATATCGTCCTTCTAAAGACATCGTCCAACAATTAATTTGTTCTATCAAGCTCAAAAGGGGAATTCTCCAAGAATTAGCCCTCCTGAAATATATTATTATTATTTATTTTAACTGCTCTTTGCCTTCTGAGGATCCACCATATTACAATCATCCAAATATACTATACTCAAGTGATGTCATTAAGTCTGGTTAAAATTCGCACATGAAAACTTGGCCTAAAGCTGATATTTTTGTAGTGTTTAAACTAAGCATTGAGGTAATTCTTGTGTTCACTCTAGTTATGAGCACATTGGGATATTGACACAAATCGTCCAAGAAATATCTCAATAACATTATTTATCAAATCTATAAATACAACTGAAGCATATGTATGTTTGAAAGACACGACAAAGAATATTTTGATGCACTTATCGAGTTATGAAATCTATCTCATAATAATTTCCTCCGACTCTGGGCTAATGAGAACTAGCAACCCCCAAATAAATCAATATGTGAGCATTATGTGGCTCCAAACAACTAATCAAATAGGTCATTTATAAGGGGCAATGATATTATTACTTATCATTACCTCATTCAGCTATTAGTAGTCAATATAACTATATACTCTCAAGTACCTATCCTTTTCCTTTTCCATCAATTTACTTGTGTACAATTGTAAAGGAGATGACTATGGAGCGACTCTAAGAATTCAAGAAAGGTCCATAACAATAAACTTATTTCCCACGCGAACAAATGTGGCGCTCACCATGGAATCCACTCGTTAGTTCTAGCTAACAAAATTCATGTCAATATCACCTGTATTCTCTGGAAAAAAAATTTAGCGAGGAGTAAGACGCTAGCCCAGTGAGTAATAATAATAACTGCAACCGTTTTAATGAGGGAAAAGTTAGAAAATATGCTAGTATAATAATTAAAATCGAGTAATAAATGCTCTTTCAAAAATCAATAGCCATAATCTATCTTGTTGTCTCATAAAAGCAAAACAACTTAATCATTTGCAAGTAAATTCAGTAAAACATTTTCATATCAAACTCAGTAAACACTTTCATATCAACCTCAATAAAACACTTTCATATCAAACTCAGTAAAACACTTTCATATCAAATCATATACATACTCGGGAGGTTCCTAAAAATGAATCATGTAATTGGTAATCGGTATGTCTTATCTTCTTAAAAGAATAGAGGATAACTGTAACTTTTCATATCAGAAAATCCCTACTGATCGAGGGATATTGGTAACAGTATGTTATTTCTATCTTCCCACTAGCGAGGGCTCTATCTGTAATCGGTTAATACAAGGTACACCAGGTCTAATGAACCCGCTATTAGCTATGGGATTCATCAAGGTCTAGTCTCATTGAAAACTTTTCTTTATAAACCATATAAGCTTTTTCAAAGTAGTACAAGGCATGTGAATCTTATAATCATATCTTATCAACTTAATAAAGGCACACGTAAAAGTACTTATATCTCAAGTGGATGCCCAAAAATTATTTAAATAAAGGTAATAATCTCAATTATCAATATACTTATCTCGTAAAAGTAAGATCATCTCAAATAGCTATTTCGGTATTTAATCAAGTAAAGGACTCGTCCCATATGCAAATTCAAATCATTCGATAACAATTCACTTTATAAATCATGTAATAATCATGAAACTTATAAAACACGAATTGGCGTTAAGATTACTGCTCACCTTACTCGGTTTGAACATATCAATATGTCACCTCATGTGATCTGCATTACCTCCTTCGATTAATCTAAAACTCATATTATATCGATCTCATATTTGTTTCTATGTTTAAGCTAATTTGATAACTATTTTAAATACTCAATCCTCAGATTTAGGTTTGACTCTCAATACGTCAAACTATCTTATTCACAATTTAATAGTCCTTCAAATTGGACAACAGTAAGTTAAAATTCTAAATATTCCCATCCTGTTTCTACTCAAGCAACTTCTTTGGCTCTCCCCTACATTTAACAACCACCTAAAATCCCAACATCACAATGTGTCTCTAACTAGAGAACCAATAGTTTCCTGACTATAATGGTATAAAAAATCTGCTTTTATCTACAAATTTTCTCATATCCAAATCAATAGAAATTCAATTTCGAATTATCAGTATTACCTAACCTAGCCCATGATAATACATATATATCTATGTCAACGAAAGAATGTACTTGACAACCATAGAGATTCCACCTCTTCTTCTCTGTCTATCTTTTCTTTTCTTTATGGGCTTGCCTTCGTTTGATTTGCTGTGAAGGAGACAATTTTGTTTTCTTTCCTCTTTAATCTCCTTTTAGAAATTGCTGCTTGCAACTTTTGATATGGACTTTAGCCCAAAATTTCTCTTTTCCTCTTTTTTTTTCTTTTGAAATTCTTTATTTCTTTCTCTTTTTTTTCTTTTGATTTACTTAAATACCCCTCTTTTCTAATATGAGATATTACACTTCTAAAATTTTGGGTTATTACCTTCTGCTTGAGTATAGTTGAAGAGGTATAGATATTGCTTTTTCATGTCTGTTTCGGCTTCCCATGTGGCACTTTCAACTTTGATTCCTCCAGAGGACCTTGATGGATGCTACATCTTTGTTCCTCAACCTTTTCACTTGTCTATCTAATATCTCTACCGGTACCTCCTTATAGGTCAAGTTATCTTCCATAACACTTACAACCTCTAAGGGCACTATAGCACTTGGGTCACCCACATACTTTCTTAACATAGACATATGGAAGACCAGATGAACCATACCTATATCCTAAGGCAATCCAATTCATAACCAACCTTACTGATTCTCCTCAAAATCCTATAGGGTCCCAGAAATCTTGGGCTCAACATCCCTTTCTTTCCTAAACTAGACCACATTCTTCATGGGTGAGACTTTCAAGTTAACCCAATCATCAATATTAAACTCAAGGTCTCTTCTCTTCACATCGGAATAAGACTTTTGTCTACTTTGGCTGTCTTCAACCTCTCCCTTATCTACCTCACCTTCTCCAAAGCCTCCATAACCATATCTGGGCCTAACAAAGCCATTTTCCCCACATGAAACCACTCAATCGGGGATCTACGATGCCTACCATATAAAGCTTCAAAGGGAGCCATGCCAATACTAGAGTGATAGCTATTATTGTAAGCAAACTCAGTAAGTGGAAGATGTTCATCCCAACTATCCTTGAACTCTAAAACACAAACCCTAAGCATATCCTCAAGAGTTTGGATACTTCTCTCGGCTTGACCATACATTTGTGGATGAAAAACCATGTTAAGCTTGACCTTGGTACCAAGATCCCTTTGGAATGACATCCAAAAATGAGAAGTGAATTGAGCACCACGATCCGAAATTATAGACAAAGGTACCCCATGCAATCTAACCAACTCATGAATATACAGCCTTGCATAATCTTCGACACCATAAGTCATTTTAACCGGTAAAAAATGAGCCGACTTAGTCATTTTATCAACAATAACCCAAATAGAATCAAAGTGTTTCCTAGTCTTTGGCAGCCCAACCACAAAATCCATGTTGAATTCTTCTCACTTCCAAGTAGGAATTTCTATGTGTTGGGCTAGGCCACCCGACCTTTGATGTTTGACTTTCACTTGTTGGCAATTGTGACACCCGGCTACGAACTTGGCAATATCCCTCTTCATACCACCCCACCAATACACCTCTCTCAAGTCTCTATCTATCTTTGTGGAACCGGGGTGAATAGAACAGGATGAATTATGGTCCTCCTTCAAAATCAACTCCCTAAATTCATTAATATTAGGCACATACAACCTACCTTGGTACCTAAGGGCACCATCTTCCCCTTGGGAGAAAACCTCCACTTTGCCATCTTTCACCAAAGCCTTCAACTCTAGCAAGGCGGGGTCACAGTCTTGTTTTGATTTGACTTCCTCAATCAAAGAAGATTTGTAACCATCAACAACCACTATGCGACCATTTTCAACTTCATTCAACCTAACCTCTAACCTAACTAACCGGTGTACTTCTCTAGCCACCACCTTGTTACTAATATTAGTATGAGCTAGACTATCCATTGACACTCTACTTAGAGCATCGGCTACAACATTAGCTTTGTTGGAATGATAGTACACACTTATGTCATAATCCTTAAGAAATTCTAATCACCTTCTTTGCCTCAAGTTAAGATCTTTTTGTGTGAACACATATTGAAGACTCTTGTGGTCGGTAAACATATCTACATGAACCCCATACAAATAATGACACCAAATTTTCCAAGCAAACACCACGGCCGCCAATTCAAGATCATGGGTGGGATAACTTCGCTCATGCACCTTAAGTTGTCTAGAGGAATATGCTATAACTTTGCCATTTTGCATCAACACACACCCCAAACAAATTCTTGAGGCATCACAAGAAACCACAAACCCATTTAGCCCTTCTGATAAAGTTAAAATAGCTTGTCTTTCAAAGTTTGAAAACTCTTTTCACATTCATCGGTCCAAATAAATTTTGCCTTCTTTTGGGTCAACTTTTTCATAGGGGAAGCAATAGAAGAGAATCCATTCACAAACCTCCGGTAGTGACCCGCCAAACCCAAGAAACTTCTAATATCCGTCGGAGTCAAGGGCCTAGGTCAATTCCTTATCACCTCTGTCTTCTTAGGGTCCACTTTAATTCCATCATTCGACACCACATGCCCTAGGAATGCAACCTCTTTCAACCAAAATTCACACTTTTGATATTTAGCAAACAACCTCTCATCCCTCAAAATTTGCAACACTACCCTCAAGTGATTCACATGTTCTTCCTCACTCTGGGAATAAATCAATATATCATCAATAAAGACCACCACAAACATATCAAGGTAGGGTTTACAGACCCTACTCATGAGATCCATAACTATTGTTGGTGCATTAGTCAACCCAAAGGACATTACCACAAACTCAAAGTGCCCATACCTAGTCTGAAAGATCATCTTGGGAATATCACACTCCCTTACCCTCACTTGATGGGAGCCAAACCGAAGATCAATCTTAGAAAAGTGACTACCCCCTTGTAGTTGATCCAAAATGTCATCAATCCTTGGTAAAGGATACTTGTTCTTTATAGTGACTCTATTGAGTTGCCAATAATCAATGCCTATTCTAAGGGAACCATTTTTTTTCTTTACAAACAAAATCGGTGCACCCCAACTGACTTGCTAGGTCTTATAAAACCCTTCTCCAACAAATCCCTCAATTGATCCTTCAACTCCGTCGGGGCTATACGGTAAGGGTGAATGAAAATGGATTGTGTATCGTGGAGGAAGTCTATACCAAAGTCTATTATCTTTTTGGGAGAACACCGGGAAGCTCATTTGGAATAACATCAAGAAACCCATTGACAACCAGAACCGACTCAATAAGAAGGACTTTAGACTCAACATCTCTAACCCTTACAATATGGTAAAGGCAACCCTTTGAAATCAATTGGGCTTTAAGACAAGAAATGAATCTACCCTTGACCACCACGTTATAACTTTCTCACTCACGAACGGGCTCGTTAGGGAATTGGAATCTAACTTTATGGGTCCTATAATCAATGGAAGCATGACATGCATGTAACCAATCCATCCCAAGAATAATATCAAAATTCACCATGTCAAGTTCAACAAAATCACAAGGCAAGAATTTATGCAATACGGACACGAGACAATCCCTATAGACTCTTTTAGCAATGATAGACTCACCAACGGGGGTAGACACTTCATAAGTTTCACACAACAATTTGGGACACATATGAAATTTATTGGCAACAAAAGGAGTAATGAAAGAAAGAAAGGAACCTGGATCTATCAAAGCATACACATCATAATCAAAAACCATTAACATACTGGTAACAACATCGGGCACATCATCCACTCTTTCCCTTCCTTGGAGAGGATAGAACCTATTTTGTCTTGGAGCACCCCCCCCCCTTATTTGTTGGCCTTCCTTTTCCCTTTGACCCACATTAGCACTTTGGCCTTGACGGCGACCATCTCTAACCTTGTGTTGAGCATAAAGACAATCAACAACCTTGTGACCCAATTTACCAGAACCAAAGCAAACATTAGATTCTTCAAACATGGTCCACCATGATTTCTCCCACACCTTTGATACTTAGGATTAGTCATCCCACCATTTCCACCTTGAAACATTAGATTGGACACCCCATAATTAGAAAATCACTTATCTGGGGCATTGAAGGACCCTTGGCCTTAGAATTTGTGACCTTATTGAAACCATCCACCCTTAGATCCTTGGAAACCACCCTTAAATCGAGCCCTTTTGGACTCCCCACTTCTTCTCTTCCTAAGTTTCTCCCCGTCAAGTTATTCAGCATATGTTATGAGCCGAGACAAGTCCATATAACTCATTGGCATGGTGGTATGACATTCTTTATTCACCAAGTCGGACACTTCCAACCTAAACTTGTTCATCCTTGATCTAGGATCGGCAACCAAATGAGGGGCATACTTTGAGACCTTGTTGAACTTGAGGGCATACTCCCTCACACTCATGAAACGTTGCTTAAAATTTATGAAAAGCATTATTTTAGTCTCTCTCAACCTAATAGGGAAGAATCAGTTGATGAAGGCAGCTTTAAACTCCTCCCAAGGAATAGCGTCACCATTTCTCCTCTCCTATTTCCATTGAGAAAACCAAATTTGGGCCACACCTTTGAGTTGGTAGGCCACTAATTCCGCCTTCTCTTCGAATTTACCCCCATGATAGATAGCACCTTATACACCTCAGCGATAAACTCTTGGGGATCAAAAATCCCTCACCCTTGAGGCCGGAGTAGAAGCATGAGGAGCTTGGGCCCCTTAGTTTTGGTTAGGCGTAGCATGGGCCAACATAATGATGGCATTCTGGAACTCGGCTTGGGCCACCCCTCCATCTCAAGGAGCTTGAGGAGCAGGAGGGGCCGGTTGCTCCTCCGTTGTAAGGGCTCTGCTTAGTCTTTCTCTTGGTAGCTACATGATCTAGAAGAGCAAAAGAGTATTTGTTAGGGGGTAAACATTATCTTTACACCTAAAGCACGACCTAGATCATGAAGAAGTGAAACATTTCCTAAAATGGCTCATAGCCTCCCATTCATAGTTGTGGCGCGCTTAACAACCATGAATAAGACTCTAATCAATGTGGTGTGTTGGATTTATGAGGACCATTAACAACCTAGTGCTCTAATACCAATCTTGTCATGATTCAAGCCTAGGTCCTAGATGTGACATGGCTAATGGGAAGTCCGGAGACAACCCAAACAAACCTCTTAGCATATCATGTACACATCCTTGGTTACGGAAGTCAATTAAGTCAATAACAAGAGTCAAGTACTTAAAAAGGGAAGTGGGACTAAGGGAAGTCTTTCATAATCATAAAACATAATAAGAGTAGAGCTCATAAGCATATACAAATATAGCATCCAACAACACCTCTACTTTAGAATTGAGCTGGGGCTAAGACACTTACCGGGCTCACCCTCATGATAATAAGTATCCAACATAAAGAAGAGGTCTCAATATAGCATGAATATAGATTTTTTCCTCAGTTGAGGACTCACCAAAGCTTTCTTCAAAGAACCGAACTAACCACATGGGGGAGGATGATCGATAGGAGCTTCGATCCCTACATGGTAATATCATGTAGGCATAGAGTATGTGTTGGTACTTTGAATGTACTAAGTATGCAGGGTGCAATGAAACAAAGACATAAGCCATAATATTCAAAATGCATACATGTAGACAATAGATATAATCTCAATATAACATGTATGATTAATGCTTATAATAAAACATTCATGTAAAATATCTAACTTGCATAATATATCATACATATGTGGGAGGAGACCTTAACTGACATAGAATAAGCGAGCTACTACGTGGAATCCAAGTCACGACACCCCCTCAGTAAGTTGATGAGGCATGACACCCCCTCAATAAGGTGACCGAGCATGACACCTCCCAACGAAGTGTGGTCTACTTGCCAAGGTAAACCAAGCATAATAACATGATGGAACATAGTTTAGAGACTAAAGACTATGTAAGGACCCCTTGAGTCGAGCTCCCATCTTAAGCCTCAATCGGTGTTAAGTCTAATCCCATGGACTACTTAAAATAATCATAACTTTAATAGTAACATGAGTAACTTGTAAAAGAGACATGATGACATGACATGAATAGCTCATTCATATACTTAACCTCTTCTAGTGAGCTTAACTTGAACTTGAACATGAGGGTAAAATAATAATCATGCTTGATCCCTCAACTTGACATGAATAGCTCACAAGAGGATAAAATCTTGAAATAGGGCTCAACTTGTCACTTGTAGAATCATTGATAATTTTCATAAATTTAATAATGTTTGAAAGTCCTTAATCATCATGAAATCACTAGATTTGTAAATCATGCAATAGTTCATCAACAACTTGAGAATTTTTGTCATGTAATTTCATCAAACACAAGGTGGGTTCATGATACTTGTTCAAGATTATGCAACTCAAGAGTAAAACAAGAAGAGTAAAATCAATTGAAATCAACCCACCAATATTGTAGTAAAACCCTCATTTCGGGTATCTTGAAATTCATCTCAACATTCACAATAGTTCAGGGTTTTCATAGTTCACATCATGCATAACTTCAATAGATATAAATCAACTCATAGTTTGAGATTAAAACAGATATTTATGCATAATCCATCAATACTTGATAAACCCCAACGTAATTTACGTTCATAATTCATAATAAGAGATACCATGAGTAATACAACTTGAAATTATATAATTTTCATAAAATGTAAAGGTTAGGCTCTATGGGTGAAAGGACCCATGGATGAAGACCCACATACCTCAAACTTGGATTTTCTTGAAATTTAGTTGGGAGAAACTTGGAGCTTGAGATGGGTTCTTGAGTTCCAATGAGCTTGAAAATCGTTGAATTTGAATGAGAGATGTGATAAAGTTTTAGAGAGGTTTTAGAGAGGGTTTTGTGAATTCTAGAGTTGAAAATGGCTAAGTATGGAAGATTTCATGTTTAAATAGGCATTGGGTCATTACCAAAATGCCCTAGGACGAAAAAGAAACTGAGAAAAGACTTACACTGGTCCGCGTCCAGTCCACGACGCGGACCAAACGCCGAGACCAGTTTGTTCTAGTCCGCGCCCAGGCCGCGTCGCGTCTGGGGCGGGGATGCACACTGGAAATTGAAAAGTTACACAAATTATTTTTCGCTATGGGTCTTCTAGAATTCGGATTATATCCATTTCCCACTCATTTTGCCCATGATCAAGAATATGAAGTCATATTTCTAAAATCAAGCACGGTTTTTGAGAAATACAAAAATTACGATTATGAGGCATTCAAAAGCACATGAGGGGTGTTTCAATAGGAGTCTAAGTATTGTGTGCACCGGCACTTCCTCTATCTGGAATATCCATGTCCGCCGAATCACATTCAACATTTAATATTTGTTGATTTTGACAGTTTTCGGTCAATCTTCCAATCATATATGCCTTAAGTGGGTCTACTTGCATCTTCCAAATAAGTATACAAACTTATTTGATTTTCTATCCTAAATGGAGTGGCCCTTTATTTTTCAACGCGCTATGCATGTAGGTGATGGCAAGATCTTTCAATTCACTATTTAGTTCACAATAGGAAATGATTTTCTTTGCAAAATCTTGATACCTAACATCTCGATCCACAATTATTGCTATTGTCTTTACCATTTCTTTATTTTTCTAATGTCAAATATAATGATTATTGGACTCGACTTATTCTCCATTGCAATCAACTCTTATTGTTATTCTATCCATCATTGATAATGGAGATTTGTACCTATATTATGATTTAAAAGGAAACTGATCAAAATTTTATTTTGATTCTGCCTGCAGTTGATGAAGCAATTGCTTAAACACTTTCAGCAATTGCTTCATCAACTGATGCAACAGTTAAAGCACCTACAACAGTTGTTGAATATCTTTCAATAATTGCTGAAATACATTTATTAACTCATACAGGAATTGTTGAAATATATTTAGCAATTGTTGCAGCAGCAGCTAGAGCACCTACAATAGTCGCTGACTATCTTTCAACAATTGCTAAAACACATTCAGTAACTCATGTAACAATTGTTGCTGCTATAGCTAAAGCACCTACAACATCGCTGAATATCTTTCAACAATTGTTGAAACATATTCAGTAACTCAAGTAACAATTGTTGACATATATTCAACAATTGTTGCAGTAGCAGTTAAAGCACCTACAACAGTTGTTGAATATCTTTTAACAATTGCTGAAACACATTCAGTAACTGATGTAATAATTGTTGAAATATATTCAATAATTGTTGCAGCAACAGCTAGAGCACCTACAACAGTTATTGAATATCTTTCAAGAATTGTTGAAACACATTCAGTAACTTATGTAACAATTGTTGAAATATATTTAGCGATTGCTAAGGCAGGAGCTAGAGCAGGTACTAGCTAAATTGGATCAACAATTGTCATAATATGTAATAGCCGATTTGTTTCAGCACATGCTACATTTCTTTCATCAGCAGGTGTTGAAATGAATGCAGCAGTTGTTGAATCTAATTCTACTGAAACAATAGATAAAATTCAGATGAGCAGTACAAACAAAACAACAATATTAACTTACCAAAATGGTCGAAAATCACATCACAAGCAATGCCTACTGATAAAACAACAAAATTTAATATCAACTCTACTAAATTTCAGATTTTTTTCTTAATTCCAAAAAAAAAAAAAAACTTTGAAAAAAAACAGAGGTGCTATCCTTTCTTCTTTCCAACGCAATAGCAACAACAACTACAAGAAACAAACAATAATAATATAAGGAGGAGGAGAAGGAGGAGGAAGAAGAAGAAGAGAAGAAAAGATAGAGAAGAAAATGGTACAAATATGGTCGTTGGTTAGAAGAGGAGGCTGTTGCGCAACTTTTTCCTTTTTTTTTTTTTTAAATATAATACGGTTAATAAAGTTGGGTCAAAGTGTAAAAAAAAAACACTTGAGGACTTCTTAAAAAAATGATCAAAACTCATTCATTATTAACCAAAAAGGTGTCACTCATCCTTAATAATTAACACTACCTTTTTGTTACCCTTAATTAACTTGCCGGATTACTTTACGTTTTCTTCTCTGTAGCACACTTTTTCCTTTCCAAAACATTTACACCACTTCATTGAACCCTCTATACATGTAAGCCAGACAATTCCATTGTTTTAACATGCAATGGTGCAACAAGTATGTGGATAAAGGGGTGAATCATCTTGTCCTCACTTTGACTAAATCATGTGTACGTGTTACTCTTTTTTCACTAAAATTTAGGCAAATGATAAAAATATAAAGTGTTAATTTTTTTATTCGTGGATTAAACTCCATCTTTCCAAGGCTACGTTAAATTCACTTCATGATATATATCCATGTCTAAATAAGCTAGGGAATAAGGATAAGGAAGCTAAAAGATGTGGAGTCAAATTCAACAATTGCATAGGTGTATGTTGATATTTTGGATAAACGCTTTTATAATCCAGAGAAACACCAAACTATCTTCATCCTCCACAAGTTGGTTGAGTTTCATATGCATCCACCATGCAGCAGCAGCTGTAAGAGGATATGATATGAAGTACTATCACTCAAATGGTGAATTTTGGATGGCTATGGCTTGACCATACTTTATGGAAATTTTGAGGAATAAAAAGGAATCTAGGAGATAATATCCTCTTTGTGTCCACATGATTGAAAGACACATCATGGATTTGAAAGTTGAACATATTCTGCTCCGACCTAAATCATGTTAAGTATGTTAGGCCCAAAACCTAATTTCATCATGGTATCAAAGCAGGGCCCGTCTCACTCAATGTTGGGCCCCCGAAAAAATTGTCCACGCACTACTGGGCGTAAGGGGGGGTGTTGAGACGAAAAGTCCCCTGTTGGGCCCCGAAAAAATTGCCCACGCACCAGATGCTAAGCACTGGGCGCGAGGGGGGGTGTTGAGACGAAAAGTCCCACATTGGTGGTTAATGAGATGGGTGGACTCCTTATAAGGCTTAGGCAAT
>JAPFFP010044437.1:0-12419 GCA_026153255.1 Solanum medicagineum
GGATAGGGCATAAAAACAGAGGAAACTCTGCCGAAATTTTGGTAGATTTCTTAGCCTTCGAGTTGTGGTTTTGCGATTTAATTTTGGTTTAAGTGCGTGATCGGCACGAGTCATGGCCCCGGGGTTGGGTTGTGATAGAGATACTACGTCATTTACTATGACAAGTTTAGGACGGACGTGACAACAATGCTAATTCGTTGGCACCACCTAACTTAAAGGTGGTGGGATAGGATAGATGTCAGTTAAGAGAATCTCTCAAGCAACACTGATTGAGCATGCATTTCTTATGGAATCCTTCTTATTGTACATTATAAGAAGCATTATTTACTTTAAACTTGCATGAATTACAAAGTTGAGATGAGTTGAGTTGATGTTATTATTATATTATTCTACCTGTTTCGATTTCGTTCAGCTATTTTACGTACCGGTATATTCTACGTACTGACACCACTCTAGCGATACATCATTTTATTATATAGATATACAGGATTGAGATCATCAGCAGACGCATCGTTGAAGATCTTTGGACATTCAGCGGGTTGGTAAGCCTCTCTTACTTTGGAGGATTCACATGTTATTTCCATCTTGCTTTAGAGATAGATATTCATTAGCTTTATTTTGATTGAGGTAGCCACGGTTCTATCATTGACACCACCTAATAGTGATAGAGGCTTCATAAACTAGAGTCAGATTGTTAATTGATAAGACTGTGGATAGGTTTCTTCTACTAGCCTTTTTATATATGATACTGTTTTTGAGACTATATGAGATGTGCCCATTTACTTTCTTTTTATTCTTCCAATGATTAGTAAAATGTACGAATGAATGAATGTGATGAGGCCAAGTGGTTTGCTTGAGGACTAGAAATAGTATCGGAGTGTCGGTTACATTTAGGGTACCCTTCCAGGGCGTGACAAACTTGGTATCAGAGCACGAGTTCAAGAGTCCTTGGGAGTCTATGAATTCATGTCTAGTAGAGTCCTTATTATTGGTGTGAAGAGCTCCACAATCATAATTTGGAGGCTATAGGACATTTAAGAATTGTTTCCCCTTTTTCAGATTCCGAATCCGTGCGATAGAGTCCAAGTCTATAAAAGTTCTTTTCTAAATCGTGCTATACACGTTGCAGACTATGCCTTTTAAACGCACCGTTGACTTGAGGAATACCATTAGCACCGAGAAGCTTGAACCTACTACTCAACGCGTGGTGCATGATCGATTGGTAGAAGAGGACAAAGAGAGTGAGATAGAAGAAGCTTGGGGTGAGGAGGGAAATAGGTTCCCCTTTCTACAGAGACCCTAGAGTTATATGTCACCACCAGTGAGTACACCCACATCCATCAACAGATATAATCCGAGGCCGAGGAGACACCTGTCTTTCTAAGTTCGTAATCTTCCACCCCGAGGGAGAGTGACTCTAGGACATAAAGGGAAGCCACCATGTGGAAGGTGTGGCAAACTTCATTTTGGATAGTATCGATTGGGCACCGGCGACTGCTTCAAATGTAGCCAAGTGAGTCACTTTTGGAGGAATTATCCCAGCGGAGTCAACAAAGCTCAACCCGCTAGATCTATACCACTAGTTAGGAGAAATCAGAGAGATGCTACTCCTAGCACGAGAGAGGCCATAGACCAATTGTGTGCCGCAGTGGTTGCCCAGCTCAGAGCAACACTCTAGGATGTTGTGACAGGTATGGGTTGAGTCTTACTTGCTTTTGATGCTATCCATGAGAGAAAAGTTTATGTTTCCAAGAATTTTAATGTTGCCAACAAAGAGTGAGATTTGAGATCTTGTAAAACTATAAGTGGAGTTGTTATCCCTGAGCTAGAAAGGTGATGAGAGAGAGGAGGAGACTGGGTAGTGAGAGTGGTAATTGATTTAGGTTTGTAGTTAGAGTTATGTACCCTATGACTTTCATGATGCAATATAGGGGAAGCATTGTGGTCGAAAGGTGTTAGAGCATGTCCAAGCTAGAAGGAAGTGTATGTTGACGTGTTATGGTATTTATTCTATTGAGGGTGAAGTGTAGAACTTGAATAGGGGAAAGAGTGTTTTGATGTGATAGATCTAAATTAGGCTTATGATTGTAAGTGAAAGTTCATGAGACTCATCGAATTATTGGCTTAGTCAGATAAGGAGATATGATTGAATAAGTGAGTGGTACTGAGTTGCGAGGAAGGGATGCATTGATTGAGTATTCATATGTGATTTTAGTGGGATTTTGTTCCCTAAGTATTTATCTAGTAGTTTTAAGTTGACGTTAGAAAGGTGTGTGATAGATGCACATGTTAGAACCAGTTAAAAATAGACCCTAAGCTGAATTTTGAGGAGTAGTACGAAAGAGGAGATAGTATCATGAGAGTCATAGGCTTAGTTGGAGATTTATCTAAGAGACTTGTCACAGTGTATGAAGATGCTAAATTACAAGGAAAGTGATGCTATGGGTAGGGTACAAGTGCCCCTTAGGTAAGACTAGTGAAACGAGGATGGCCTAATAGATAAGAAGAGACTTGAGATGTGTATTCATGAGTGTGTAAAGATATGTGAAGCTCTGAGTTATGACTGCTATAAGAATCTAGACAATATTTTTGAGTTTAATGTGAAGTAGGCTAAGGTAAGCATTCAGTGTGATCCCGACCAACTATGTTGATTGGGGTTTATGAGAGCATAAAAGTTGAGTGTTAGCAGGAAAAAGAAGATATTAGATTGTAAGAGTTGTGAAAAGTGGTTATCTACGCCATTAAGAGTAGCAAACACCAAGAGAGAGTTCCATAGAGACAAGAGGAAGCTAAGAGTTATGTCGTTGGAAAGAGTCTAAGTTACTAGTCATATGTATACGACTATAACATAATAGAAGAGTTTAAGACATTCTTGTGGGTAGTGATTCCTTGACCGGGTGGAGGTGTATGCTTGCAGCCTAGGAGAGGAAATTGATTTTCAAATTTAGAGAGAGGACCTTGAGAGCTAAGGGGGAGATGAGGGGTTATTAACCTAGAATGAGTCTCAAGTTTAGATAATGATGAGTTGATCTGGATGAGACATTGATGTTTTCAGGTTCTTACATTAATTAGAGCTCGGTTAAAGAGATGTTTTATTCATGTATTACGTATGAGCACCATTCCTCTGGAATGAACCAATACACCCAACGTGGATTCATGTTCATGATGAGTCTCGAGGACGAGGAGTCATAGTTGTACTTTATCTCATGAAAGTCTCAGAGTTCCCAACCTTTTGTCAGACGATATGCAACTTGAGTTTCACAACATATTCAATTTCATAAATTTACGATGGGTCTAAAAAGGGCAAATGAGGTTGTATACATTAAGAATGCTCTCAGAATGAATTCTTTGAATATATCGTGCTCATGATCTTTTGCTCCAAGTCTTTCCAATAATCCTTCCTTTTAGTCTTGATAATGATGTTGATGACAATAGATGAGTTATTGATTGAATGAGATTTGACATGAGTTTTTACACTACATATAGTTCAGTGAGCTCAGAGTGATTCCTGATAGACGAGAGAAACTGTACTTCATTTCAAATGTCCTCAGATAAGATTTCTCGATTGAATCGTGCTAACGATCTTTCATTCTAAGCTCTTTGAGTAATCCAGCTTTCTAGTCTTGATAGAAGCAATAACGATAGTAAAAGAGTGATGGTTGATGAAAGAGAGAGTGAGAGTTCTTGATCCTGATGTCATCTTACGCATGCACTGGCCTTCGGCTTGTTATGCCATTATTGATGGTAGTAGACGAGTTATGGGTAATGGGAGAGAATGAATGGTCCTAAATTGTGATAATAGACTTGACTTCTTATCCTTGAGTTGATGTTCCTTTTGAGCCTCTGGGTACTTGAGTATGCAATTCCTTGATGGTATTCATGCCTAATAATGATGTTAGAGATAAACTCTAGATATTGTGTTTGAAGTCTATCCGTGAGAATGTGTATTCGAGTTTCTGATTATTTGAGTTCTTGATGACCTTCGCGCTCATTTTGCATGGAGAGGTAGTAATTTGAGGTTTCGCCAAAGGGGGAGATGATAAGTTCCTACAGGTTCATATAGTGATGCAGATGGTAGTAGACTGAGGGTGAGGGTAGATGAGGAGGAGCGAGTGTATCCTTATTATGACATTGGTGTTAAATTTGTGTCATGTAGGGATAGAGATAGGAAAGAGGAGAGAGATAAAAACTTCATGATGAGTAGTAGATAGATAAGAGTATATTGGTGTGACTTTGCGTGAGAACTCATTGAATGGTGGAGGTAGAAGTGCTAGGGAGGCTTGAAAATTCTAAGGTATAGTTAAAGTGGTTTGAGTGATAGGCTTGATTCTTGGTTGTTATTAAGCGAGTATCAATGATAGACTAGTGAAAACTTCGTAATGAGGGCTCGAGGAAGAGTAGTGAAGTAGTGAAGAGGACTAGTGATCTTTTAATGGAAGCCTCTGTGGAAGTGTGGAAGTTTAAAGCTGAGTATTGAGGGTGAGCCTTATAGGAAGATGATCATCTTAGGAATAGCCCGTGAGGCCTAGAATTAGGCCTGAACAAAATAAGAGGACGTGATTAGGTAGAGGTGTGAGTAAGAGGCGATAAGCCTTAAAATTACCAAGTCATAGTACCATGAAGAGGAGTGGAGTTGAAATGAGGTCCTAAGCTTGAGAGTTGTACATAGATTCTTATGTATCGATGGTCCCATTCTCCATTAGATTTGGTAGTTTCCTTCTTGAGTTCGAGAGAATGATTGTCGAAGTGCTTAAACGTTTCAAATTGATTGAGTCTCGATGTTACATTCGTTCTGGATGGTGAAAATGTCTAAGAAAATATTTCTACTCTTGATCTGGACTGATTTGTCTATTTTGAGTGACTTATGACTATCCAACTGGTTGATGGAGTATTAAAAGGAGTCTTGATTGTCATTCTGCTTGATGATGAAAATGATGAAGGGAATATTTTTACCCTTGACTTAATTGATTGTCTTTCCTCGAGTTGATTGTCTATTCATGAGTCTGAATAGAGATTGTTGATAGGGATGGGGAGTCAAAAGTTTGAGTTGACTAATGGGAGTGTCAAGATGAATTCTGACTCTATTCGTACCTTGATATCCACCTTTACTCATCATTCGAGGGATAATCCCAAGGGAGAGATGATGTAACACCCCATAAAATTACTAAAATGCCCCTAGAACATAATCGTCCGCATAACGCATTTTCCCAAGCTCTGATGGGTAATCTGAGATCGAATTTGCGATCAACGTGAAAAATTGAGTGGAAAAATAGTCTCGACTTGATTTTAGAGCAACCGGGTCGAAAAATAATATTCGGTAATTAATTTCGGGACAGTGTTGATGCGCGCCCAAGGCGCGACGCACCTGGAACGTGGACCAACACTTAATTTTTTTAACCTTTTTCTACGGGATTAGGAAATCGATCGGAGAGCAATTTAAAAAAATTTATACATAAAACGCACTTGACAAACGCGTTTTATGTGTATTTTTCTTGGAAACAGTTTTTCAACGTGTTCTGAGAATTTTGCGAAAATAACACATGTCAGCGCCCCTGGTGCGACGAACATCTTGTTACGGGATGAAATTTTGTTCTTTTATTTCAAGAAATGAGTTTTGGTAAATCCCAAAGTCCTATAAACGATTATAATATCATTTTTCTGCGGAATAAGGGTTTCAAAACCCATTCCTCAGCCTCCAAACATGAGAGTTTTGAGAGAGCAAGAGAGGAGAAACTTGGTATCTTGAGGAATTGAGTCGTATTCTTGCAAGGATTCGTATTGTCTTCATCCCAGGTATGTAAGGCTAAACTAAAAGTATGGTATTATTCTTCCTTGTGCCCCATAAATGGTCATAGATGAGTTAAGCACCCATGAGTCCCCACACATGATTTTTGAAGTATTATCTTGATTAAATTCTTGAATTAAGTTTCTATTATTTTAATGAGTTTCCTGTATACAATATTCTTGAAGTTGAGTAATTGTTTGAGTGTATGTTCATGTCTTATTCACATGAAACTAAATTGAGGACTATGGTTGCTTTTATGCATTATTTTGAAAACTGAGATTTGATGGTCATACTGAGCATGTTAAACACTGATGATTTCTTTCAGCATATTTTATTGAATTTTCATGAATATAACTTTTGAGCATGAATAATGATTTGCGAAAGAGTTATGATGATATCTAGAGATTTTTGAAAGCATGAATTGCAACACCCCGTAAAATTATCAAGATGCTCCTAAAATGCATCATGCGCACAATGCATCTTCAAAAGATCCAATAAGAAATCCAAGACTGGATTTGCGATCAACGCGAAAAATCAAGTCAGAAAATTATCTCGGCCCGATTTAAGAGCAACCGGGTCGAACTTTGAAATTGTACAATTGGTGCAAAAAAGTAGCAAATCTGCGTCCCCTTTGCGACGCGCCAGGGACGCGGACTTGCACTTGTTATTTTTATTGATCTTTTCTACGGGAACTATTTTTCAAAATTTTTTTCAAAATATACTGGTGCGCACCCCTTTCGCAAAGGGCACCTGTGTACTAAAAATTGTTTTCTTTTTATTTCGAGAAAGGCAATTTTGTCCTTCCCAACATATTTTAATATCCCAAACCAGTTTTTAAAAGGTATTTCGTCCATAAAGGGTTAAAACCCATAAATTTTTCTAAGTATTTTACATAAGTCTGAGAGAAGAAGAGAAGAGAACTCAAGGGTTTTTCAAGAGACGTCCCAATTTCTTTGAAGAATCTCCATTCCCAGGTATGTAAAGGCTACCCAAAAACATGGAATTGTTCTTCCATGTGCCCCATTGTAAAGTTAAGTTGTGAATTTTGATAATGTAAAGTCTTGAATAGTGATTTCTTGAGAATTTCTTGAATATTATCTTTATTTCTTGAATATTATGTTAAAATTATATTTCATATCTTAAATTGAAGATCGTCATGCTTAAAATTTACTATATACATGCAACATTTATCTGATTATGAACCGATCCTTATAAATTCCCTGTTAAATACTTGAATAATGAACTTAGGGAGAATGGTTAGACCCTTAATTGTCTGAATGTGATGTTTGACTGATTCTGAGTCCTGAGGTGAGTGTATTGATGACTGTAATAGCTGGAAATAGTATTGATAGAGTTGAATGAATATTCATTCTTAACTTGAAAGGATAGTCTTGCCCTTTGAGTTGATAGATGATGAGATAAGGTGAGTGTTTTTGCTCGTAGGGGTTGACTGATGGCAGTTCTTGATGAATTGATAGACTTATGAGCATATTGAGTCCTGAGAGGAGTATTAGTATCGAAATGGGTAAGAGTGAGTCCCACAGGTACTCATTAACTACGTGGCCAGCATAGGAGAGGATTGGACTGTGAAAGCGGATGTTTCCTTTGTCCCGCAGAGGACTTGATAGACGTCTTTGGGATCCCTGATAGACTTGTTCTTTACCCCGGTAAGGTATTGGACGGATGTGGCAACGACATCTCTTTGTTGTCTCACTACAGGCTCATAGGTAGTGATTGTCAGTTATAGAAACTCCCAGATAGGTTTCATGGTGATAGAATTCCTATGTGATGTGATTGTTTGATGTTTTGATGGATAGTGAGGTGATAGATTCATGTCCTTTACTCTGAGGTAAGGATGATCGATTGATGAGTGATTGTTACATTGTTCCATTTACTTTAGCCTGTTTTACATAGAGTACATTCCATGTACTAATGCTCTTTTGGCGTTGTATCGTTTTATGATGCAAATTATGTAGATAGAGGACTTTAGCAGCCTAATCATTGAGGTTCTAAGCTTTCCGGATTCCTAATATTGGTGAGTCCTGCCCTACATTTGGAGGATGGTTATTTTTCTTTTGCTTGATAGCCTTCTACTTGATTTCTGGTAGCCATGGCCTGTCATAGTACCGTCTCAGACAGTAGTATAGAGGCTTCATAGACGTAGATGTTGATCGTAGATGTTGGGGGTTCTTTCCTTTTCTTTCTTTATATTTGATACTTTCTTTTGATATCTTATTTCATTTATGATACATTGGATTGATGGTTATAGCCTACATATAGATTGTCATTATTCTGCCAACTTCCGCTATTGAATTGACTGAATGAAGGCAATGAGACTAGGTGGTCTGCTTGGGGGCTAGCAATAGTCTCCGAGTGTTAGTCACATCTAGGGTACCCTTCTGGGCGGTGATAAACTTGGTATCAGAGCCCAGAGTTTGACTGTCCTAGGGAGTCTGTGAAGCCGTGACTAGTAGAGTCTTGTTTATGGGTGTGTTATGCACCACATTTCATAAGCAGGAGGCTATAGGATATTAGGAAGTGTTACTCTTCTTCTATGATATGATATCATGCTATAAACTTAACTTGTGAAATCCTACTTTTAACTCGTGCATTTTACGCTTACAGAAAATGCCTCCCAAGAGAACTTCCACTTAGAGAGATGCCTTAGCTCCCGTTGCTAAGAACACCCAACCGGAGGCTCCGATAAAGACTGAGGCAAGGAGACGGGGATGCCCCTTTAGGGCTGCTGAGGTCCCTCAGGCGTCCCCTGCTCAGCCCCAGCCATCTCCCACTACTGAAGCAGAATTCAGAGGCGCCATCGTCATGCTGAATCAGTTGGTGGCCTCCTAGGAAAATAGCCACGGTTCTCAGGCTCCTAGTTCTAGCTCACAGGAGCCCTCTGTTAATTTGAAAATGACTTATTTTTGATTTTTCAAAAATCCGATTTAACACTTAATTAATTTAAGTATAAAACCAAATTCCCGAAATTTGGAAGAGTCGCCACCTAATTTTAAGGATAATTAGGAAATCAATATAACATTTAAAAAGACTTAACAGAAAAAATCCTTTTAAAATACCAAAGAAAGGGTTCAGGTTCAATTTCCATTTTGAGAAGAACTTAATCACTCAAAATGGCCGCTAACTTGCGGTTGACCGACGATTAGGAAGTCGATTAACTTTTTAAGTTTTGACTAAATTCAAAAGAATTTAACTAAATCTGAAAGAATTTGACTAAACTTGAAAGAATTTGACTAAACTTGACTAAATTTGAAAGAAATTGACTAAATTTGATAGAATTTGACCAAAGCTCAAAAATGTTGACCAAATTTGAAAGAATTGACTAAACTTGAAAGAAACGACGAAAACTTGACTAAATTTGAAAGAGATGACTAATTTTGCAAAAATTGATTAAGTTTTAAAAATTGACCAAGTTTGAAAAAATCGGTTAACTTTGAGAAGATTGACTAACTTTGAAAATGACTAACACTTGAACGATTTTTGAAAAAGTTTCGTAAAAATCTAATTTGTGGAAATAATTCAAACTCTAAAGAATGGTAGACATGTTGGAAAAATTAATTAGATTGAAACCAATAATATAATAAACAATGTTAGCATCCAAATAATACAAATATATAAATAAAATAATATAAGAGAAGAGACTTGAAGGGGTTTTGGGCCTTTGGCCGATTTAAATCTCTGCTGCAACTTATTTAGGCCTTTTTCAGCACTTCCCCGCTGCAGTATATAATCACTGTATCACAGTGAATATTTATTGTATATTCCTGTCTGTCGGTTGTATACGGATGTACACAATCTATTCTGCAACTCTTGAAACCTGTAAAATGCTCCTTTTTGTCCTGTATGTTGGTGAGACTTTATCGGAGCAGCGACTGGGACTTTAAGCTTCGATAGTGAGCCTCGACACCACTAAACCCCGTTCAAAAACTTCTTGACTCCGAGATCAAACGTTCTAGTTTCTAAATTGACGAACAATATTTTGAATGAGATTAACAAATGACTGGGGAAATCGACAAAACGTTTTCTAGGTTTCAAGATAATGCTGATTCTAGCCATACATTGAGTTTGCTAGGGTTTTCAGGGATTAACCACGGCTTAGGGAATCAGTTGAGTTTTGCTAGGGTTTTGGATTATCGACGGCTGCCGCCGAAATAACGAAGAAGAGGGGATTTTATAGGAGACGATTATGATTCGAAATGGGGGGGGGGGGGCGAGGGCAAATTCGAGAAATTGGGAACGAATTTTGGGGTTTTTCAATTCAAATTCTTCAAGGAGGATCAGGATAACTCGAATCCTCAACGAATTTGAGGATTCGACTATCGATCTGTGAGGGCAATCACACGATTGAGACACCTGGAAATGCTCCCCAACGGCTTCATACTGAGAGCAACGAGGATGAGCCACGTAATGTACGAATTGGGGGAGGGAACCGTTGAGGGATTTAGAATTTAGCTGGGTTTGTTCTGCGAAGAAGAATAAGAAGAAACGAAAAGGGAGAGAATGTATGTGTTGAGGAAAAAGGAAAAGAAAAGGGGAATTGGGGGTGCGTGGCCCCCACACACATATATATATGTATACGTATATGTATATATGGATGCTGAAAATGAAAGGGAAATGGGCTGGGTCAAGGGCAGTTGGGATTGGGTCTTATTGATTTTGGGCCAATAATTGTCCATTATAAAGGTTGAAAAGTGGGTTCAAGGGGTGAGGGTATTTAATTTAAAATTTTGGCCTATTCGATTGCAATTTCAACCAATTAAAGGTAATCAAGTTGAATTTGATTGACTAATTTGACTACATGATGAATTAATACAAAATAATTAAAGAGTTTTTAATATTAAGAACTTGAAATAATTAAGAATAATAGCTCCTAAAATAAAAAGGAAATTTATTTGAGAAAATATTTTTGCATTTTCAAAAGCTAATTATTTCAAATTGTTAAAATTAAAAGCTCAATGATTGATTTTTTCTTGGAGGGTAAAAATTGGATGTCAACACCCTCAGCTGCAACTCGGCTCAGGGACTTCTTGAGGATGAACCCGCCTGTGTATACTGGGTCGAAGGTGGAGGAGGACCCACAAAACTTTATTGACAAGATGTAAAAATGTTTTGAGGGCCATGCATGCAACTGAGATTGAGGGAGTTGAGCTTGCATCCTACCAGCTGAAGGACGTGGCTAATGTGTGATACACTTAGTGGGAGGGGAGTAGAGGTGAGGATGCGGAGCCTGCAGCATGGGAGGAGTTTGAAGCCATCTTCTGGATCACTTCTTTCCTCAAGAGTTGAGGGAGGCAAAGACGGATGAGTTTGTGAATTTGAAACAGGGAGGGATGACTGTGAAGGAGTATGGCCTTAAGTTAATCAAACTGTCGAGGTATTCTCCAGAGATGGTGAAGGACATGAGGACGAGGATGAGGAGGTTTGTGTTTGCCCTGGCTAGACATGTGCAGAAAGTATGTAAGACTGCCTTGCTGATTCCTGGTATGGACATCTCCAGACTCATGGTGTATGCCCAGCTGACAGAGGAGGACAAGAAGAGGGATAGAGAAGAGCATTTGAATAGAAAGGCGAAGTTAGCGGGACATGAGCCTAGCTCGCAGAGACAACATAGAGGCAACAAATCTAATTTTCAGAAGAGATCATCACATCCCACAACATCTACAGCAAGTGCACACGTGCAGCCAACCAGGTATGATTAGAAATCTCAGGGTGATCAGAATTTCAGGACCCAGGCGCCCAATCTCAGGCCAGTGTGGACAGGCGAGTTATTTCAATTTTCAGTGTCTAAAGAGGAGGTGAGGTGAGGGGAGCGGCAGAACTCAGTCTTTGACAACACCTCCAGTGGGTAACCAACAGAGGGGTACTACTACTATGTGTACATGAGGTGGGATGAATCGTCTATATGCTATGAGTAACTGACAGGAGCAGGACGATGCACCAGATATTGTCACAGGTATGCTTCGTGTCTTTACTTATGATTGCTATGCATTACTTGATCCGGGTGCCATATTGTCTTTTGTGACCACTTATGTGGCTAGTAAGTTTGAGGTTCTCCCGGAGTGTTTTGCATGAACCTTTTTCTGTTTCTACTCCTACTAGTGAGTCTATCCTGGCTGAGAGGGTTTATAGGGATTGTGTAGTATCTATTTATCATAGAGACACTTTAGCTGGTTTGATAGAGTTGGAGATGACTGATATTTATATAATCATGGGCATGGAATGGCTTCATGCTTGCAATGCTTCTGTTGACTGTAGAAGCCGGATTGTTAAGTTCTAATTTCTTAATGAGCCTATCTTTGAGTGGAAAGGGAGTTCTGTGGCCCCAAAGGGTAGATCCATATCCTATGTTTGTAAAGACCTGGCCCAACACTGTGAAGTATTATCCGCTTTGGGGCGTTACGTATCGCCGTCCCCCTCACGGTTTTGTCCCTTGGGTTTACTCTGTCACGACCCAACCCCGGGGCCATGACTGGTGCCGATTGGACTCCTAGAACAACGTTCAACCACAAGTTCCATCCTTATGTGTACGAAATCTACCAAAATTTCGACAGAGTTTCCCCTGTTTTACTGACTATCCGCACCTGCAGCAGCACCCAGAATACACTGACAATCACAC
>JAPFFP010044438.1:0-12414 GCA_026153255.1 Solanum medicagineum
AGTAAAGCTCCTTAGATATTTTAACTTCGCTGGCAAGTGTGATCTATTGAGAATTTTGGAGCTGCAAACCTCTGTTAGTGCCATAGTCTCATACTCACCCACTTAGTTTTGTTAGCAACAATGTCCTTGACATATTTGGCATATTTTGGGATCCGCTGCGAAACATATATCAAAGGTAAGTTAATATGTACCTGTTTTAGCATCCCGATGAACTTCTGAAAGCAATCATCCTCCTTCTTCTTCTTAAGCTTCTGTGGGAATAGAGGAGGAGGTTTTGGCAATGGAGTTGCCTCATCAGTGCTTAGGCTGGGATCGCCATCCTCATTGTTCTGTGTAGCTTTCTGATCATCCGCCTTTTTGCTCTTAGGGACCAATTCAGTTAAGGGCCTTCCGCTCCTTGGTGATGACCTCATTTACTTGGTTTGGGTTGGGATCAGCATTACCAGGTAGGCCGCCTTGAGGCCTTGAATTTATTGAGATCAACTGTCCTAACTGCTTTTCTATGTTCTGAAGATCCTGCTTATTACTCTAAATCTCCTCATCTTGCCTATTCTGGTTTGCCAAGATCTATCTCAACACCTCACTATCCGTCATGGTGTTTGGATTGGCCTGTCTTATAGGCTACTGGGCTGGCCGGTTCTAATATGCATTTCCACCCTGTGGTATTTGTTGAGGTCACCCATGCTTTTGCTGATTGCCACCCCATGAGAAGTTTGGGAAGTTCCTCCAATTCGGGTTATAAGTGTTCCCGAATCCTTGATAGCCCCTTTGTTAGCATTACCCACAAAGCTTACTGCTTTTGGATTAGCTCCACCTGATTCAGCCGTGTGGTCGCCTCCTCCACACACATCACACCAACCCGTTTACTGCTGTTGTACCATATTGACGGGGGCTTATTGTTGACCCATGGCTACCGGTGCTTGCTGTTGTAGACCCAAAGTCAAATTGTTAAAGATTGTGGTCATCATGTTCTGCATAGCTGCCATTTAAGTGTATAGGCTCATCATTGCATCAATTTCTAATACCCCAGCCTGCTTTTAGACTATTGGTCGGCTAGATCCTCCATTCCATTCTAGGTTGCCCTGAGCAATCTATTGAGAAGAGCATACAATTCATCGTATGTCTTCTCCAATGCTTGACCCTCTGCAGCTGGATCAAGAAGAATCCTGGTATTGGGTTCCAACCCTTCAATGAAGGTATGGACTAGTACCTCGTTAGCCTGAAAATGATGTGGGCAATTGATCAAAAGAGTTTTGAACCTGTCCCACCCCTGATATAGATTCTCCCCAGACCTCATATTGAAACTCAAGATCTCACTTGTAAGTTTGGTTGTCTTGCTAGATGAGAAGAATTGAGTGAGATACTTACGGGCTAAATCATTCAAAGATGCTATGGAGTTTGGTGACTTAATTTGTAACCACCTCCAGGCTTCCCCCAAAAGTGAGAAGGAGAACAGGGTCATCCTCACATAGTCACGATATACCCCTGTAGGAATGAAGGTATCACCAATCTCAAGAAAATTCTGAAGATGGACCTGTGGATCTTCATGTGGTAGCCCGGTGAACTATCCAATAGAGTGTAGTAACTGGACCATGTTCTGTTTCAACTCCCACTGACCACTGGGCTCAGGTTTGACAAAGCAACTCATAACATTGGTGGTTCTTGGGATTGCCATATCTCTTAATGGCCTCGGTGCCGGTGGGGGAGAACCAGGTACTGGAGGTGCTGGTGGGTTGCTGTTTGCCATATTCTCTGCAACATGGTTGACCTCCACCTTGTTATCATCTTGATCCTCCTGCTCGACAAGTTCAGTTGGCGGTGTTTCGAATAAAACATCTGCTCTACTCTTTGATTGACGAAAACAAGAGTCCTAATCTTCTAGCTTATTTATCAATTACCTGCACAAAAACACCACTAAGATCACATATAATGAACACCAAAAAATAAGACAACTTTGATAATCATCCAATTCATTTTCAAATCCCTCGCAATGACGCCAAAAAATTGTTGCTCCCCAGCACACGCAAGTGTACGTGGTCTCACAAGTAATATAGTGGCCTTAATTAAAGAGCCGAGATGTCGAATCCAAAGGATTTGAATGTAATTAGCAATCAATCTCAGTTATCGCGTTTACGGTGCTTTTATTAAAAAGAGTTGTAGATTTAAGTAAAAGAATTGCAAAGAACAAATTTCTACTAGACTAATCTGAATTTTTGCGGACAAGATATCAATCACGGGCAATTCCAGGGTTGTATCGTTTACAACTCTATTTAGTCTTAACAATATCTATTATGTCTGATTTCCTGATTATTGATTCACGGGGTTTAAATTACCTGAATAGGGTTGCACGCCTCTGCCGGCCTATCGTTATTGACTGCCTAACTACATCATTGAACAGGGATAGACAGACCAATAAAAATGCATTAAAGTTATCTTCTCATATTATGAACCGAGTAAGGTGTAAGGGTAGTTGGCACGGGTCTCCCTTATATGAATCAACCTAGTTTCCTAGTCGAACAAACTCCCTATACTACTCGTTCTATTCACTCCAATATCTCTTGAATCCAGAGTGAACAACTAATGTACTCCTTAGTTGGCCAGACTCAGAAGTATAGATATAAATAGCATAGGAATAATCAAAGGAAACCATTCATAGATATCTAAAGTTAAGAACTATACATTGTCTGTGGCTACAACCCCAGAATGTGGAGACTTAGCTACTCATGATCGTGAAATACACCATGAATGAAATAGAAAACATCAAAACCCAAGGAATAAAGATTAAACTAACCAAAATATGGTGGAAAAAGGGTTCTCCGTCATCTCTCTGAAGTTCTTCCCTAGAAACAAAAACTTCAAACCTAAAGTCTATGATAGAATAATAATAATAATAATAATCCCGTAACTCGACTTTTCCACCTAGTGTCCTCAGGTCCGCAACGCGAACCCCTTGTATGTACTGGTTTTCACTTAATTTGCTGACGAGGCAATTTTACAAATCTTTTGTACAGGTCCGCGACTTGCACACTTTCCAGCTTTGCACCTTTTTTTTGCATTTTTAGCTTCCGCACTTTGTCCCAAGTCTACCACGTGGATTTTGGTCTTATGCCTGCTTCTACTGACTTTATCTTTCAAATTCCAGGCTTATTATTCTATCAGATCTGGGTTTAACCCCTGACTTTTCCAATTAAAGCGAAATTGAAACGACCCCAAAAGTGCCCGAAAATGTGCCTCGAAAGTGCCCGGAATCGTTATTTCCATATATCTAAAAATCTGTTTGTTATTTTGAAAATCTGACTTCATATTCTTCTTAAAGGGGTCAAATTGAGTGGGAAAAGGGTCTAACCCAAATTTTAGAGGAACCGTATCAAAATTCGAAAATCACAAAAAAGTGATTTTAAAGGGTCAACTTTGAAGGGGCATATCTCTTAGCACACAAAGAAATGGGTGGCCCACAACTTATCAAATTAAAACTCTTTGAATTAGCTTTCCAACGCACTAGGTTTCACCTCATTTCGAGTTCAGATGAAGGAGTTATGCCCATTTTCGTGAAACTCGTTTGTGCAGAAACTGCAATTCCAGTGAGCACTCCGTTTTGGTCCTATTTTTTCTTGACTTTGGTCCAACACTTTTAAGTCTTGGGCCTAAGGGTTTCCACACTTGAAAATACATACACTTAGCCTTATTTCACCTTCATATCCTAAACAATCCTCAATACTCACCAAAACACTTAGCCAAATACTTACTCGCAAATTCAAGTCCCAAAACTCAAGACCAATCTTAAGGATTTCATCAAAGATTTCACTCAAGCTTCAAGTCCCAATTAAAGCCTTCTTCAAGGTTTCTCCAAAAGCTAAGGTATGTGGTGTTGAACTATTGGGTCTTTCCACCCATGGTGCCTAAGCCTCATTTTTTTACTAATATTGTATGGTTGAAAGTTGATTTTACATGTGGATCTCGTATATTGAGAAATTTACTGCACAGTGATTTTAGTTCATGAAAGTATGGTTGTTTTAGCTGTTTTGAGTTCTAAATCTTGGATTTGATGAGGGGTTTTGAAGTGTATGTCTTGAGGGTATTGCAACGTGTTGATTGATGATTTTACAATGGATTTTATTACATGATTTGATCTCTAAATTGCATGGTCTTTTACCCCCATTACACACCCACCAAGTGTTTGATAAAATCTTTGGCTAGGATTTCTTGAGGAATTGTGGGTCGAATATATGTTTTATGAGTTGAATGATTTTATGATGATGATATTATGTATGTATGTGATGACCAAATGATGATAAGAAGGGAATATATGTATATAAGGAATGAATATATGTGTTTGAATCATGTAAAGCACCTTTGGTATTGCAAGGGAATTGTTGGGCTCTCATATTGTTATGTTCTTGTGAATTTTTGATGACTTGTTGGATTCTTAAGATAAGGTTTATGCTCTTGTCAATTGTGAAAGCCTACTAGGAGGGGTTATGAATTATGTTACATGCTTTACCCTCTAGTGCGAGGCCAATTCCTACATGTTGGGGTTATGAGCTATATACTCCTTACCCTTATGTACTAATGGAATCTACTCCTTATGAGGTTATGTTACTCTTTATGAGGTTATGCTACTCCTATGATGTTATGTTACTCTATATGAGGTTATGTTACTCTTTATGAGGTTATGCTACTCCCTATAAGGTTATGTTACTCTTTATGAGATTATGCTAATGAGGTTATGTTACTCTTTATGAGGTTATGGACTATGATTTACTCCTTACTCTCGTGTATGATTTGGGGTTATGAACTCATGCTATATCTCTCACCCTCTTGTATAAGGTAATTGGGTAAGCTAATTATATTATCTTAATGGGTTATGTAAGCTATGAAAGAATGGATATTCTCAAGCATGTTTTACTACAAGCATCGTCCATGCATGACATATTGTTATATTATGCCTATTGCCTATTGTTATGCATTTTGATTACATTGCCTATCTCTTATTGTATTGCATCTCACATACTTAGTACATTCTAACATACTACCATATACTCTATGCCTACATGATATGACCATGTAGGAACCGGAGCCAGCTTGAGCATCTCCACCCATGTGACTAGTACGATTTCACTCAAGCTTACTGGTGATTCCTCCATTCCAAGGACGTTGGTCTATGTTTCTTATGTTATGTATTGATTCCTTCTTCTTTATTGCTATTTTGACTATGAAGGTGAGCCCGGTTGCTTTGTCTTGGCCCTCACTAAGTATCTACATTTAGAGGTGTTGTTGGACAAGTTATGTATTATGTTTGAGCTTTGACTAATCTATGTTATTTAAGTATTAAACTCTCTTTTTCTCCCTTAGTCCCATTTCCACTTGTTTATGTTTCTTATAATGTTTTATATTGCTTCCGCAACCAAGTATGTGTAATGATATGCTATGAGGCTTGTTTGGGTTTCTTCAGATTCCCCATTTCACCAGTCACGTCTAGGTCCTAGGCTTAGGTCGTGACAAAGATGGTATTAGAGCACTAGGTTGATAGATCCTTGGAATCCAACACACTACATCGATTAGAGTCCTATTTATGGTTATGTTGTGCACCACAACTAATAGTAGAAGGCTATGAGACGTTTTAGGAAACATTTCCCTTCTTGATGGTCTATGTCGTGGTTTAGAAGTGAGATAGGGTTTTCCCCTCTAACGAATGTTCTTTGCTCTTCTAGCTGATCATGCCACTTCAAAGAGAGAGGCGAAGGAAGGTAAGTCGAAAGTTTTGATTTTGATGGATCTGGGTTCTGCTATTTCCTTCATTATTATTTTTGGTTGCTAGTGGGCTCCTTGTGTGTCCCGAGTTATGATGTTAACCTTTGGTGTTTATCTCTTGGTTGGGCATGTTGCTAGAAAGTTCATAGGTGTTGATTTGGGTTTGTAGTGTATTAGGTCTTGCTTTTTGGCTTGTTGGAGTTAGTGTGGTGGATTTTGATGTCATTCTTGGGTTGGATTAGTTGCATGTATATTGTGTCTTCATTAATGGTGTGGCCCATCTTTGAGTAGGCCGGCCACCACACTACATAAGATAGAGCTGGCGGAGAAAGCTTGAAGAGCTTAGATTCCCTTGTCTCTGTTCTACCCAAGCTTTGAACTTCCTGTATGTATTTCGATCGAACCACTTGAAAAACTCCAGTGTGTAGGAGACAAACCGCTCAAAAGACCCCAATTTTTCGACTAAGACAATCAAAGATAGTCGGCGGGGTCTTCTTTTGAAAGTTTAGTACTATTATTGTTGGTATGGAAGGAGTTCATCTTGAATTGCCAGTACAGTGATTAGAGGTCTTCCTCACCTGTTCTAGTGACATAGGCCCATCCGGTCGAGAGAAGAGACTTGATATTAGCCACTAGGTGAAGTACCAAGGAGAGGATTGGCTTCATCCATAACCAATACGGAGGGATTGACATAGTAAAGGAGGCTAAACAAAGCTATCAAAGGGATGTGCCCAGGCTCAGAATATCCTTCTTTCGTACCCAAGAGTAGCCCTATTTCTAATAGGAGTAATTCAAGCGTTTTCTATGAGATCCTTAATAATATCCTAGAAAATTCATGATTTATTCGAGAAAAAATTATAAAATAAATAAAATCAGATAAGCTTTATCGTTTGAAATCTCAATTCAAACAAATATGATAAGAATGGAAACAACAATCCTAGTCGCCATCTTTATATCTCGTTCACTTGTAAGTTTTACTGGGTACGCCTTATATACCGCTTTTGGGCAACCTTTTCAACAATTAAGAGATCCATTCGAGGAACATGGATACTAATAGAAGTACTGAACCTCCCGATATTGGGAGGCTCAGTTCTCAATCGACTGGCATCGCGCTTCACTCCAAAATTCCTCAAAGAAAGCAAGCAGCAAGTCAGTCTGCGCATAACATACTCTCTCAGTTCTTCTCCTTTTACGACCAGTCAAAGAGGAATGGGCCAACTTGAAATGGACCAATTCGAGAAAAGGGTCAAGATATGGTGTTGCGGTCAGAACAAGGAATGCTTTCTAGGAGGGTAATGCTGTGATATATCTCAGTAGTTTACGAAAAGGAATAGGCGAGAGGAAAAGTGTTGTTTGCAAGCGAACCCAATAATGCCATGAGGCACGGGATAATTTGATCTCTAAGGGGTTGCATTTTCATCTTGAAAGAGTTAGGGTGTTGAACCTAAGTTATTTCTATTGCGTTGTTTCCGACGATCAATGAGTTCTTGAATGTCGTTTTCTTTATTTTGAATTTGGGGTGGTGTCTTGTGGTTTGACTTATGCACCGTCATGTCTATAGGTCTCATGAATAGAGTCTTAAAACCCTATCTTGATATGTTTATGGTGGTCTCTAGTGATGACGTATTGATTTGTTTAGAGCTTGTGAATTATTTAGGGGTAGTGTTGCAAGTCTTGGAGGATGAGAGGTTGTTTGCTAAATGTGATATGTGCATGCATTGTGGATAGCAAGAAGGTGGTTAGGATTCTTTAAGGATTATGAATGAGTGTGCATTACTTTTTCCCTGTAAGGCTAAAGTTGCAGTCGGTGCTCTAGGTAGCCTAGCATGTGTGGATAGTGGTGGCAAGAGGAGACTAGTGGGGTCCATCGGTGGTTAGATTGGAAGTTAAGTTGAGGGAAGTTGAGCATGGTGGTGTAGCATGCTTGATGGTTCCAAATCTTCTTGGATTAAGAGTCTAGATTAGGCAAGGCCTTGATTCCGCCTCATTAGAGTTGGAAGTTTTGGGTGAGAAGATGATAGAGTGGGGGGTGGTCTTCCAAAGGGGGAGATGGTGGTTATGGTACCAAGTGAGTTAGGTATATTTAAGGTTACAATTGAGTTGAGGATTGTGAGTTCTTATAGAGTGTAAAGGGAGGTTGGTTAGGTCCCATAAGTTTGGAATTGCCTATGGTATGGTTATGGTATGTCCGATTTATTTTTCATGCTTTTAGGTTGAAGGGATGTGGTGGTGACTATATTGCTATAGAACTCTTAAGATTGTGGGTGTTGTGGAGGATAAGTTTCCTTAGGAAGAGGTCCCGGTGGAGGTATTGGGTGGAAGGTTTAAAGAGGTTGATTGGTAAGGGGGTAGTGTTCGTCAAGGCTCTTTGGAAGAGTCATCTATTTGTATGTGTCTCTCGGGAAGCCAGAGCGGGCATGGAGGAGCAATATCCATATTTCTTTCTTTCTATTCAAGCTTATGATGACATTTTAAGTCCTTTCTATGATTCCAAGTCTTATGTTTCAGCCCCTATGTTATTCATATGCATTCATGTTTAAGTTGGAAAATTTATGATGATTTCACACTTATGCAGAGGTTTTGAAAAAAGTTTTAAAGTGTATTGTTGTATTCTTGTTAGGGATGATCTCTTTATGATCACTCTTCACTTGTACGTTTCTTTTACATTCGGGGACGAATGTTCCCAAGGGGAAGATATTGAAACGACCCCAAAAGTGCCCGAAAATGTGCCTCGAAAGTGCCGGAATCGTAATTTCTATATATCTAAAAATCTGTTTGTTATTTGAAAATCTGACTTCATATTCTTCTTTAAGGGATCAAATTGAGTGGGAAATGGGTCTAACCCGAATTTTAGAGGAACCATATCAAAATTCAAAAATCGCAAAAAAGTGATTTTAAAGGGTCAAATTTGAAGGGGCATATCTCTTAGCACACAAAGAAATGGGTGGCCCAAAACATATCAAATTAAAGCTCTTTGAATTAGCTTTCCTACGCACTTGGTTTCACCTCATTTCGAGTTTAGATGAAGGAGTTATGCCCATTTTCGTGGAACTCATTTGTGCAGAAACTGCAATTCCAGTGAGCACTCCGTTTTGGTCCTATTTTCTCTTGACTTCGGGCCAAGACTTTTACGTCTTGGGCCTAAGGGTTCCCACACTTGAAAATATATACACTTAGCCTTATTTCACCCTCATATCATCATAAACATTCCCCAATACTCACCAAAACACTTAGCCAAATATTTATTCCCAAATTCAAGTCCCAAAACTCAAGACCAATCCTAAGAATTTCATCAAGGATTTCACTCAAGCTTCAAGTCCCCACTAAAGCCTTCTTCAAGGTTTCTCCAAAAGCTAAGGTATGTGGTGTTGAACCATTGGGTCCTTCCACCCATGGTACCTAAGCCTTCTTTTTACTAACATTGCATGATTTAAAGTTGATTTTACATGTGGGTCTTGTATATTGAGAAATTTACTGCACAGTGATTTTAGTTCATGAAAGTGTGATTGTTTTAGCATGTTTTGAGCTTTAAATCTTAGATCTAATGTTGGATTTAGTGAGGGGTTTTGATGTGTATGTCTTGAGGGTGTTGCAATGTCTTGATTGATGGTTTTACAATGGATTTTCTTACATGATTTCATCTCTAAATTGCATGGTCTTTTACCCCCATTACACATCTGCCAAGTGTTTGATAAAATGTCCGGCTAGGATTTCTTGAGGAATTGTGGGTCCAATGCATGTTTTATGAGTTGAATGATGTTATGATGATTATATGTGATGAAATGATAACGAAATGATGTATGTATGTGATGACCAAGTGATGATAAGAAGGGAAGATATATATATATATAAGGATGAAAGGAACGAATATATGTGTTTGAATCGTGTAAAACACCTTTGATATTGCAAGCGAATTGTTGGGCTCTCATGTTGTTATATTCTTGTGAATTGTTGATGACTTGTTGGATTCTTAAGATAAGGTTTATGCTCTTGTCAATTGTGAAAGCCTACTAGGAGGGGTTATGAACTATGTTACATGCTTTACCCTCTAGTGCAAGGTCAATTCCAACATGGCTATGAGCTATGTTGTACTCCTTACCCTCATGTACGAATGCAATCTACTCCTTACGAGGTTATGTTACTCTTTATGAGGTTATGCTACTCCCTATGAGGTTGTGTTACTCTGTATGAGGTTATGCTACTCCCTATGAGGTTGTGTTACTCTTTATGAGGTTATGCTACTCCCTATGAGGTTATGTTACTCTTTATGAGGTTATGCTACTCTCTATGAGGTCATGTTATTCTTTATGAGGTTGTGCTACTCCCTATGAGGTTATGTTACTCTTTAAGAGGTTATGCTACTCCCTATGAGGCTATGTTACTCTTTATGAGGTTGTGAACTATGATGTACACCTTACCCTCGTGTATGATTTGGGGTTATGAACTCATGTTATATCTCTCACCCTCTAGTATAAGGTAATTGGATAAGCTAATTATGTTATCTTAATGGGTTAAGTATGCTATGAAAGAATGGATATTTTCAAGCATGTTTTACTAGAAGCATCATCCATGCACGCCATATTGTTATATTATGCCTATTGCCTATTGTTATGCATTTTGATTACATTGCCTATCTCTTGTTACATTGCATCTCACATACTTTAGTACATTCCAACGTACTAGCGCATACTCTATGCCTAAATGATATGTTCATGTAGCAACCGAAGCCACGCTTGAGCATCTCCACCCACGTGGCTAGTACGGTTTCACTCAAGCTTACTTGTGAGTCCTCCATTCCGGGGACGTTGGTCTATGTTTCTTATGTTATGTATTGATTCCTTCTTCTTTATTGCTATTTTGACTATGACGGTGAGCCGGATTGCTTTGTCTTGGCCCCCTCTAAGTATCTATGTTTAAAGGTGTTATTGGACAAGTTATGTATTACGTTTGAGCTTTGACTCATCTATGTTATTTAAGTATTAACTCTCTGTTTCTCCCTTAGTCTAATTTCCCCTTGTTCATGTTTCTTATGATGTTTTATATTGGTTCCGCGACCAAGGATGTATAATGATATACTATGAGGCTTGTTTCGAGTTCATTCGGGTTCCCCATTCGCTGGTCACGCCTATGCCTTACGCTTGGGTCGTGACAGAAATCTGGCAAACACAATCAACCGACACACTCGGCCCTGCGTTAGCAAAATAAGAGAAAAATACATTAAAACACCTAGACTCTATGAATTTATCCTCTAACTTGTCTCTATTTATAGGCATTATTGGCTAATTTGGCGTATAAATACGCCTAAGATCACATAATTAAATACTTACACAACTGAATTAAGATCAAGCAAATTCAAAGTCAATGGAAATCACAAGCTTGAAGATTGAATTGAAGCACAAGTGTTCTCAAAGACTTTCTTACAATATTTTCTCTCTAAGTATTGAGTTCTTTGAGTAAAAACCCTAAAACTACTGAAAAGTAACGTCTCTCTCAGAATAATGACCTAAAAAACCTATTCATAGTAATTACAAATAAGTCCTAAATAAATAAGAAAAACTGGTCGGCAAACTCCACGAAAGCACTCTACGACTCGTAGTCTGGGTCTCGTAATCAGCTACTGAAATTTTAGACTTTTCTTCTACGACACTCATTTACGACTCATAAAGTGGTTTACAACCCGTAAAGGGAGTTTTGTCTGATGAATTTCCTGCAAGTCCACTCCTCTAATCCTCAGGGCACAAAAGGTAGTCTACGACTCGTAACTTTCTTCACGACTCGTATGCATGTCTCGTCTACTTTAACTTCAACAAGTTTTCCCTGCTGGTATTTCTCACGGAACATCTTTACGACTCGTAGAATGCTCTACGACTTGTATAAAGTCTTGTATAACAGCAAAAATCAGTAACTTCTGCAATTTTTCCCAAATCATGGCCAATCTGTAATCCTGCAAATCTAAATACAAAACACATAAAATCCACAAGTATTGCATTGAGAACACACAAAATCCTAAGTTTTAAGCATAAAAAATGTCGCATTTTGGCAGCACATCAGTTGTTAACAAAAGAGGTGTGGAAATAAAAGGAGTGTATCAGGCGTATATAGAGAGAAATAGGAAAAGAGGGATTTTGAAAATTTTTAAAATTGGTCAAAAATATCATATATATATATATATATATATATATGAGGATTGGAAGCCCGCCTACATGGCGCTACCACAATCCATCAATCCCTTTTCCCTTGTGCATTTACAATTCTACCCTTCCCTTGCACCTTTCCATCCTTCCTCTGCCTCCTCATAAATCGTAACCTTTTCCTCTCAAAAACCCATTTCGCCAATTTACCAACCAAGGGATCTTGAAACTACAAAATTACCATAAAGATTTCTTTGTGAGAAATTAAAAACTTTGTGCATTTGTTAGATTCTCATTTACGTACAGTGTCTTCTATTCTGAGGCTTTATCTTTATTTTTACCACCCTTCTTTTTTTGCACACCACCACGTTTGTGGACCTGTGCTCTTTCATGGGAATTTTCCCAAGATCAAACTTTGTTAACCGCCACCTTTGCTGATGACCAAAATAAGAATACTTTCAAACAAAATATTCTTCATCATTGAATGTTTATATAATTACATCGGCGCCAAGAAGAACACTCTTCATCTCCA
>JAPFFP010044439.1:0-12413 GCA_026153255.1 Solanum medicagineum
ATGTCATGCTATAGAAGTTGGGTAAGGTTTCCCCTCTAATGAATGTTATTTGCTATTATTAGATCATGCCTAACATAAGAAGAAGAAGAGCCCGCACACCCGAGGAACAATCGGCTCATGTAGAGCTTCGGGATTCTCTCACCTTCCTAGCTCAAGCCTTGGCTAATCAAGTCAATCAAGGGGCCCAAGCCCCTCATGCTCCTACTCCGGCGTCTCGGGTGAGGGACTTTACTAGGATGAACCCACTGGAGTTCTATGGGTCTAAAGTGGATGAGGACCCTCAAGAATTTGTTGATGAGGCGTATAAAGTGTTGGCTATCATATTTGTTAGGTCTAAGTAGAAGGCGGTGTTGGTGGCATACCAGCTCAAGGGGTGGCCTAAATATGGTATACTTAATGGAAGGAGGAGAAGGGGAACAATAATGTGACCTTTTAGGAGGAGTTTAAGGTGGCTTTCCTCAACCGGTTCTTCCCTCTTGACATTAGGGAGCCCAAAATGATGGAGTTCATGAATTTGAAGCAACGATCTATGAGTGTGAGGGAGTATGCCCTCACGTTCAACCAACTCTCTAAATATACTCCACACTTGGTTGCCAAAGCGAGGTCTAGAATGAAAAAGTTTTTGATAGGTTTATCCGATCTAGTGAACGAAGAATGTTGTGCCTCCATGTTAATATGTGAGATGGACTTGTCCCGCCTTATGACCTATGCCAAACAATTGGAGGGGGAAAGTTGAGGAAAAGGAGGAGTAGTGAGGCCAAGAGGGCTCATTTTGATGGTAAGTTCCAAGGTCCCAAGGGTGGCGATTTCATCAAGACCAAGGGTCCTCTCATGTTCCATGTGGGAGATTTGCTAATGACTACCCAAAGCCCTAAAGAGGTGGTGGTGTGGTGCCTAGATCTATGTGTCTAAGATGTGGTAGAGGCCATGATGTCCCATGTTTAAGGGACACTAGTGCTTGCTATAATTATGGGAAAGTGGGTCACAAGAAGGTTGATTGTCCTGGAAATCAAAACAAGGGTAAGGATGTTCTTCCACAAGTCTGGGGTGCTAATGCGATTCCTTTGGGGAGAGCAGGCTAACAAGGTAATGCCCCAAGGCACAATCGGTTCTATGCACTCCAAAGGAGCTAAGGCGTTGATGAGGTGCCCGATGTCATCACTGGTATGCTAAAATTCTTTGATTTTGATGTGTACGCATTGATAGACTAGGTAACATTCTTTCTTTTGTTACTTTTTTTGTGGCCAAAAAGTTTCATGTTGAGTCCAAATTGTTATGTGAGTCTTATGAGGTGTTTACTCCTATTAGTGCATCTATTGTTGCTAAAAAGGTCTATAGAAATTGTACCGTTTGCACTTGCATAAGCTATTACCTTGTGATTTTTGTTGAGTTTGATATGGTAGATTTTGATGTCATTCTTGGGTGGAATGGTTGCATGCATATTATGCCTCTATTGTTTGTAGCCGTAGGGTCAAATTCTAATTCCCAAATGAACCCATCCTTGAGTGGGAGAGTCATGATGTCGTGGTCAAAGGTTGGTTTATCTCTTGCATTAAATCCTAAAAGTTGATTTCTAAGGGGTGTCTCTATAATCTTCCTTCCTATAGAGTCGGTTCCGGTGGTAAATGAGCTTTTTGATGTCTTCCCTAATGATCTTCCTTGTGTTCCTCCCGAAAGAGAAATAAACTTTGGTATTGACCTTATTCCTGATACTCAAACCCATTTCTATTCCTCCTTATCTTATGGCCCTGGCGGAGTTAAAGGAGTTGAAAGAGCAATTGAGGGACTTGTTGGGGAAGGGTTTTATTAGTCCTAGCCAATCACCTAGGTGTGTACCGGTGTTGTTTGTAAAGAAGAAGGATGGGTCCCTTAGAATGTGTATTGACTACCGGCAACTTAATAGGGCCACCATAAAGAATAAGTATCCTTTACAAAGGATTGATGATTTGCTTGACCAACTTCAAGGGGCTAGCCACTTCATTGAGATTGATCTTCGGTCCAGGTATCATAATGTGAAGGTGAGGGAGCCTGACATTCCCAAGACGGCCTTTCGGACTAGGTATAGGTATTATGAGTTTGTTGTTATGTTTTTTGGGTTGACGAATGCACCAGCCATCTTCATGGAACTTATGAATAGGGTCTTTTAATCCTACCTTGATTTGTTTGTGGTGGATTTCATTGAAAATATTTTGATTTACTCCCATAGTGAGGAGGAGCATGTGGGTCATTTGAGGGTGGTGCTACAAATATTGAGGGAAGAGAAGTTGTATGCTAAATATGAGAAGTGTGAATTTTGATTGAAAGAGGTTGCCTTTCTAGGTCATGTTGTGTCGGGGGATGGTATTAAAGTGGATCCTAAAAAGATGGAGGTGATTAAAAATTGGCCTAGACCTTTGACTCCATCGGACATTAGAAGCTTCTAGGTCTTAGCGGATTACTACCGGAGATTTGTGAATAGGTTCTCTTCTATTTCTTCTCCCATAACTAAGTTGATCCAAAAGAAGGCTAAGTTTGTGTGGACCTATGAGTGTGAAAAGAGTTTCCAAACCATGAAGGATAAGCTTGTCTTTGCTCTTATCTTGGCTCTACTAGAAGGGTTGGAAGGGTTTGTTCTGTATTGTGATGCATCTAGGATTGGCTTGGTTTGTGTTTTGATTCAAAATGGTAAGGTGATAGCCTTTGCTCCTAGACAACTCAAGTTGCATGAAAAGAATTATCCTACTCATGAACTAGAATTGGCCACCGTGGTCTTTTCTTTGACAATTTATCATCATTATTTGTATGGAGTTCATGTTGACGTGTTTACCAATCATAAGAATCCCCAACATGTGTTCACTCATAAAGATCTCAACTTGAGACAGCGGAGGCATTTGGAACTTCTTAAGGATTAAGTTATAAGTGTGCATTATCATTCCGGTAAGGCTAATGTTGTGGCGAATGCTTTGAGTAAGGCATCTATGGGTAGCCTAGCTCATGTTTATGATGGGGGAAAAGAGGTGGCTAGAGAGGTCCATCGGTTGGCTAGATTAGCGGTTAGGTTGGAAGAGGTTGATAATGGTGGTATTGTGGTTATAGATGGCTCAAAATCTTCCTTGGTTGATGATGTAAAAGCAAAGAAAGTTATTGACCCCTCCTTGTTAGAATTGAAGGACTTGGTGAGAGAGGCAAGGTTGAGGTGTTCTCCAAGGGGGAGATAGTTCCCTTAGGTACCAAGGTAGGTCGTGTGCCTAATGTTGATTGCTTGAGAAGAAGATCTTGATGAGGCTCATAATTCTTCCTATTCTATTCACCCTAGTTGTACAAAGATGTATAGAGATTTGAAGGATGTGTTTTGCTAGGGAAGCATGAAGAAAGACATTGCAAAATTTGTATTTGGTTGTCATAGTTTCCAACAAGTCAAAGCCGAACAACAAAGGCCGGGTGGCCTAACCCAAGACATAGAGATTACTACTTGGAAGTGGGAGCAAATTTACATGGGTTTTTTGGTTCAGTTGCCTAAGACTAGAAAGATTTTTTATTCTATTTGGGTTGTGATTGATAGAATGACAAAGTCGGCTCATTTCCTACCAATTAAGACTTCTTATGGGGCTGAAGATAATGCTCAATTGTACATTCATGAGTTGGTTAAATTGCATGGGGTGCTCTTGTCTATCATATCAAATCATGGTGCTTTATTCACTTCGCACTTTTGGAGGTCCTTCTAAAGAGGTCTTGGTATCAAGGTTAAGCTTAATATGGACTTTCACCCTCAAACGAATGGCCAAACAAAGAGAACTATCGAAACTCTTGAGGATATGCTTAGAGGTTGTGTTTTAGAGTTTAAGGGTAGTTGGGATGATCATCTTCCATTGATTGAGATTGCTTATAATAATTGTTATGATTCTAGCATTGGTATGGCTCCTTTTGAGGCTCTCTATGGTAAACATTGTAGGTCCTTGGTTGGATGGTTTAAGGTAGGGGAAATGGATTTGTTATGTCTGGATATGGTCATGGAGTCCATGGAGAAGGTAAGGTTGATTAGGGAAAGGTTTAAAACAGCCTAAAGTAATCAAAATTCCTACGCACATGTGAGAAGAAGGGATTTTTGGATTTAAGGTTGGTGATTGGGTCTATTTGAATTGTATCACCCATGAAAGGTGTGGTTCATTTTGGTAAAACTGTTAAACTGAGACCAAGTTATGTGGGTCCTTATAAGGTGTTAAGGAGCGTTGGTAAGGTAGCCTATGAGTTGGAGTTGCCTAGTGAAATGGACTTGGTTCATCCGGTATTTCATGTATCCATGTTGAGGAAGTGTGCGTGTGACCCAAATGCTATTGTTCCATTGGATATTGTGGGTGTTGTTGAAGACAACTTGACATATGAAGGGATTCCAGTAGAGATATTAGATAGACAAGTGAAGAGGTTGAGGAACAAGGATGTGGAGGAATCATCAAGTCGAAAGTGCTAAAAGGGAAGCGGAGGCGGACATGCAGAAGCGATATCCCTATCTCTTCCATTCTATTCAAGCCTAAGGTACTCCTTCTATATGGTTTCATGTTTCTTATATCATCCCTATGTGTCATTTGCATGCATTCATGTTTATGTTGACAAGTTCATAGTGATTATGACACTTATGTTGAGATTTTTGAAACGATGTTTAAGTGCATTATTGCATTATTGTTAGGGCTAATTTTCTTCATGATTACTCTTCTTATGTACGCTTCACTGACATTCAGGGACGAATATTCCCAAGTAGGAAATATTGAAACGACCCCCAAAAAAAGTGCCCGAAAATGTTCCTCGAGAAACGACACCAAAAAGTGCCTAAAAATGTGCCTCGAAATGCTTGGAAGTTTAAATTCCATATATCTCAAAATTCGTTTGCTATTTCAAAATTTGACTTCATATTCTTGTTCAAGGGTCAAAATTAGGTGAAAAAGAGTCTAACCCCTATTTAAGAGCGAAATATTAGCAATTATAAAATTCCAAAAGTGCAATTTCCAGTGGGGTTTTTGCGTCGGCTTTGTGACGCGCCTCTGTACATTTTGGGGACTATTTCTTTAGTTCGGTTCAAGACTTCTAAGTGTTGGACATAAGTTTTCCCAAACGTACTTTTACCCATACTTAACCTTATTTCGCCCTCATGTCATTCTAAACATTTCCCCAATCTCACTCAAACACTTAACCATATTTTCATGCCCAAAATTCAAATCTTGAATCCTCATCCTAAGCTAAGGTTTTCGTTCAAGCTTCTTCTTCAAGCTTCAAGCTTCCATCTCCAATCTTCACCAAGTTCATCTCTAATCTAAGGTAGGCGGCTTGATTTCACCCATGATACCCAAGCCTCCTTTTACTCAAATTGCATTATTTAAAGTTGATTTACAAATGAGTCTTGCTTATTATGAAATTCACTTCACACTATGTTAAAGCTATGTACAGTTGTGACTGCTTTGCTATGTTTTGAGCTATAAATCTTTGATTTATTTTAAGATTTAAGGAGGGGTTTTTGTGTATGTTGCTTGAGGGTGTTTCATGGTGATGAATGATGGTTCTACAGTAGATTTTCTTGCATGATTTCATCTCTATATTTCAAGGTTTTATAATAGCATTGCACACACTCTAAGTGTTTGACAAAATTCTCAATTTTTTATTTTTTTTTTAGAAATCTAAAATAAAACAAAAAAGGGATTTTGACGACAAAATAGAAAGAAAAGAACCCATTTTGTATCGCTCAAAATTCACAATTAGTCGGATATGGTTTCTAGAGGAGTTGAAGGTCTAAAGCATAAGATTTGATATGAATAACTATATGATAATGAAATGAGATTATTTATATGAAATACTCTATATAAAGTGTTTCATTAAACCATACCCGATCCGTGGGGATAAGAGCCAGGGTAACTAAGATGGGGGTTTGTACTCATCAACCATGTGAGCGGTTTGTAATTCGCCACCGCTATGATAAGGTGTGATTATCATCAACCATCTGAGGGGTTTGTACCACACAACCACCAAGGGGTTTTTACATTGAATAGCTAGCTTTGTCACTTCTACACATATGATATCCTCTATGAGTATGAGTTGCTTAAGCATGTTTACTTAAGCATTGATCATACATGTCATATTGTTATATTATGCCTATTGCTTAATATTATGCATTTTGATTATAATGCTTATCTATTGTTGCATTGAATCCTACATACTTAGTACATTTAAACATACGAATGCATACTCTTGCCAACATGATATCACTATGTAGGAACCAGAGCCCAAGTTGATCATCCTCCTCTACGTGGCTAGTTTGATGCTACTCAAGGTAGTTGGTGAGTCCTCCACTTCGGGGACCTTCATTAACGATCTCTTGTTACGTATTGAGACACTCTTCTTTATGTTTATTTTGACTATGAGAGTGAGCCTGGTTGCTTTGTCTTGGCCCTCACTCTTATCTATGTACTAGAGGTGGTTGTTGGACATGTTATGTATCCATGATATGAGTTTGACTCTTGTATCTTGACTATGATATTGTGCAAGCTTTTCCCTTAGCCCCTTTGCCCCTATTCCTGCTCTCTAATGTTTTTATATGGTTCTACCATCAATGATGTGTAATGACAAGTTAAGAGGCTTGTTTGGGGTTCCTTCAACTTCCTCATTCGTCATGTAACGTCTAGAACCTAGGCTTGGGTCGTGAAAAACTTGGTATCAAAGCACTAGATTGATACATCCTCGGAGTTCAACCCATTGCGTCAATGAGACGTTTTAGGAAACGTTTCTCTTTTTCATGTTCTACGTTGTGCTATAGAGTTGTAGTGAGTTTTTCCCCTAATGATTGTTCATTGCTATGCTAGATCATGCCAAATATCTAGAGGAAGATGGCCCCAAGCTCCCGAGGAGCAACCTACCATGGTGAGCTCCGGGATGCTCTTACTCTGCTTGCCCAAGTTGTGGCCAACCAAGTCGGCCAAGGGGCCCAAGCAATGCTACTTACCAGGTGCTAGGGTAAGAGACTTCATAAGGATGAACCCTCTGGTATTCTATGGGTCAAAGGTGGATAAAGATATACAATAGTTCGTTCATGAGGTCTAGAAAATCTTGTATATCATGGATGTTGGGCTGAATGAAAAGGGCGGAGTTGGCGGTGTACCAACTCAAAGGGGTAGCTCAAATATGGTATGACCAATGTAAGGGTGAGAAGGGGATTGGTAATGTGGTAGTTTTGGAGGAGTTCAAATTGGCCCTCCTTAGTCGGTTTTTCCCTCTTGAGATTAGGGAAGTTATGTTGGTGGAGTTTATGAACTTGAAACAAGGTGATATTTGTGTGAGGGAGTATGCCCTCAAGTTTAATCAACTTTCAAGGTGTGCTCCTCATTTGGTGGCCGATCCTAGATCTGGGATGAATAAGTTCATGATGGGGGTCTCCGACTTGGTAAGTGAAGAATGTTGGTCCGCCATGCTAATTAATGAGATGGATTCATCTCTGTTTATGTTCTATGCCGAGCAAATGGAGAAATTGAGAAAGAGAAGGGGGCATGAGGCCAAGATGGCATGATTTGAGGGTAAATTCCAAAAGAGTGCTAAGTTTCGTCAAGGCCAAGGGCCTTCTCATGCTACTAATAGGAGGTTTGCCAATGACTTCCCTAGGCCTCAAGGTGTTGGTGGGGTTGCTCCTATTGATGTGTGCCCTAAATATGGAAAGAGCCATAGAGGCCCATGTTTGAAGGGTTCTAATGCATGCTATGAATGTGGGGAGCTTGGTCATAATAAGAGTAGATTATCCAAGAAACCATGGCAAGGTCTGGGGTGCTAATGCAGTCACATTAGGGAGAGGTGGTCCGAGAGGTGGCGCCCCAAGGCACAGTAGATTTTATGCTCTACATGGGAGGCAAAGGGTTGGTGAGGTCCCCGATGTTGTTACTGATATGTTGAAAATCTTTCACTTTGATGTATATGCTTTCATTGATCCGGGTTCCACTCTCTCCATTTGTTACCACCTTTGTTGCTAAAAAGTTCCACATTGACCCCAAGTTGTTGCATAAGTCATATGAAGTGTCTATTCCTATTGGTGCCTCTATTGTTTCTAGGAAAGTTTATAGAAGATGTCCTATTTGCATTTTGCATAAGTTGTTGCCTTATGATCTTGTTGAATTTGACAAGGTGAATTTTGATACCATTCTTGGGATGGATTGGTTGCATGCCCACTACGCTTCTATTGATTTTTGAACCCGTAGGGTCTAGTTTCAATTCCCTAATTAACCCGTCCATGAGTGGGAAAGCCAAGATGTAGTTGTCAAGTTTAGATTCATCTCATGCATTAAAGCCCATAACTTGATTTCTAGGGGGTGTTTGTATCATCTTGTAAGGGTTAAAGATGTGGAGTCCAAATTCCCTTCCATTGAGTCGGTTCCAGTTGTAAACGAGTTTTTTGATGTCTTCCCAAATGACCTTCTCGAAAAGGAGATAAGATTTTGGCATAGATTTCCTTCCCGATACTCAACTTATCTCCATTCCCCCTTACCGTATGGCCCCGACGGAGTTGAAGGAGTTAAAGGAACAATTGAAAGATTTGTTGGAAAAGAGATTTATTAGACCAAGTCAATCACCTTTGGGTGCTCCGGTGTTTTTTGTGAAAAAGAAGGGTGGGTCACTTAGAATGTGCATTGACTACTGACAACTTAGTCGGGTCACAATCAAGAATAGGTATACTGTTCCAAGGATTGATGATTTGTTTGACCAAATTGCAAAGGCTAGCTTTTTCTCTAAGATTGATCTTTGGTCCAGGTATCATCAAGTGAGGGTGAGGTAATATAATATTCCCGAGACAGCCTTGTAGACTAGATATAGGCATTATGAGTTTTTTGTGATGTCGTTTGGGTTGACCAATGCACCAACCATCTTCATGGACCTAATGAATACGGTCTTAAAACCTTACCTTGATTCCTTTGTTGTGGTCTTCATTTATGATATTTTTATCTAGTCATATAGTAGGGAGAAGCATATGAGGCATTTGAGGGTTGTGTTGCAAATATTGAAGGAGGAGAAATTGTATGCCAAATATGACAAGTGTGATTTTTTGTTGAAGGAGGTTGCATTCTTGGGTCATGTGGTGTCGGGGGATGGTATAAAAGTGGATCCTAAGAAAATTGATGTGATTAAAAATTGGCCTAGACCATTGTCCTCGTTGGGTATTAGGAGCTTCTCGGGCCTAGCGGGTTATTATAGAAGGTTTGTGAATGGGTTCTCCTCCATTACTTCCCTTATGACAAAATTAACTCAAAAGAAGGTTAAGTTTGTGTGGACCGACCAATGTGAGAGGAGCTTCCAAACATTGAAAGACAAGCTTCTGTCCACTCCTATATTGTCACTACCAGATGGGCTTGAGGGATTTGTGGTGTATTTGTGATGCTTCCCAAGTTGGTTTGGATTGAGTGTTGATGCAAAATGGTAAGGTCATAGCTTATGTTTCTAGACAACTCAAAGTACATGAAAGAAATTACCCTACCATGGTCTAGAGTTAATTGCCGTTGTGTTTGTATTAAAGATTTGGCGTCATCATTTGTATGGGGTGCATGTTGATGTCTTCACCGATCGTAAGAGCCTCCAATATGTCTTCACTCAAAAGGATCTCAACTTGAGGCAAAGGAGATGGTTAGAACTTCTTAAAGACTATAATATGAGTGTGCACTATCACCCGGGTAAGGCAAATATGGTGGCGAATGCCTCGAGTAGGGTGTCTTTGGGTAGCTTAGCACATGTTGGTGGTGGTAGGGAGATGGCTAGGGAGGTGCATCAATTGGCTAGATTGAGGGTTAGGTTGGAGGAGGTTGGTGATGGTGGTGTGGTTGTTGTTGAAGGGTCTAAGTCTTCATTGGTTGATGAGGTGATACCAAAACAAGATCTTGACTCCTCCTTGCTTGAATTGAAGGCCTTGGTTAAATAGGGCAAAGCAGAGGTTTTCTCTGAAGGGGGAGATGGTGCCCTTAGGTACCAAGATAGGTTGTGTGTGCCTTGTGTTAAGGGTTTGATGGAGAAAATCCTTGATGAGTCCCACAATTCTTTTTATTCTATCCACTCCAGTTCCACCAAAATCTATAGAGCTTTGGGAGATGTATATTGGTGGGAAGGCATGACGAGGGAAATTGCCATATTCGTTTCTAGTTTTCGTAGTTGCCAAAAAGTCAAAGCTAAACATCAAAGGTCAGGTGTCCTAACCTAAGATATAGAGATTCCTACTTGAAAGTGGGAAGTGATTAATATGGATTTTGTGGTTGGGTTGCTCAAGACTATGAAGGGTTTTGATTCCATATGGGTGATGGTCGATAGGATGATGAAATCAGCCCACTTTTTACCGGTTAAGACTACTTATGGGGCTAAAGAGTATGCAAGGTTGTACATCCATGAGTTAGTAATTGCATGGGGTTCCTTTGTCCATTAAATTGGATTGTCGTTCACAATGCACTTCACAATTTTGGAGGTCCTTTCAAAGTGGTCTTGGTACAAAAGTTCACCTTAGTACGACCTTTCACCCCCGATTGGATGGCCAAGCCAAAAGAACCATTCAAACACTTCAGCATATTCTTATGGCATGTGTATAGGAGTTGAGGGGTAGTTGGAATGACCATTTTCCTTTGATTGAGTTGGGCTAAAACAATACATATAACTCTAGTATCGGTATGGCTCCTTTTGAGGCTCTTTATTGGAGATGTTGTAGATCACCGGTTGGTTGGTTTGAGGTTGGAGAGATGGCTTTATTAGGACCGTATCTGGTTATGGAGACTCGTGAGAAGGTTAGGATGATTAGGGAAAGGTTAAGAACAATCCAAAGTCCTCAAAAATCCTATGCCAATGTGATAAGAAGAGACCTTGAATTCAAAGTGGGTGATTGGGTTTATCTGAAAATTTTTCCAATGAAAGGTGTGGTCCACTTTGGTAACCAGGGGAAGTTGAGTCCAAGACATGTTGGTCCTTATAAGGTCTTGAAGAGGGTTGGCAAAGTAGCTTATGAATTGAAGTTGCCTAGTGAAATGGATTTGGTTCATCCGGTGTTCCATGTCTCTATGTTGAGAAAATGTGCTGGTGATCCTAATGCTATGGTGCCTCTTGATGTTGTGGGTTTTTTTGCGGATAACTTGACCTATGAGGAGGTTCCGATTTAGATTTTCTATAGGCAAGTAAAGAGATTAAGGAACAAGGAGGGGGCATCTGTTAAGGTCCTTGGAGGAACGAACAAATCGAAAGTGCTACTTGGGAGGCCGAAGCGCATATGCAATAGCGGTATCTTTATCTTTTCCACTCCACTTAAGCCTAAGGTACCAAATTCTAAGTCCTCTATGTGATTCAAATCTTCTATTTCAGCCTCTATGTCATTCATATGCATTCATGTTTAAGTTGGCAAGTTCGTGATGATTTTACACTTAGATTAAGATTTTGAAAATGGTGTTTTAAATGTGATGTTGTATTCTTGTTGGGGGATGATTTTTTTATGATTGCTCTCGTCTTGTACGTCTCTTTTACATTCGGGGACGAATGTTCCGAAGGGGGAGATATTGAAACGACCCAAAAAGTGCCAGAAATTTTAAATTCCATATATCTCAAAATTCATTTGCTATTTCAAAAATCCAACTTCATATTCTTATTCAGGGGTCAAAATTAGAGAAAAAAGAGTCTAACCCTAATTAAAGAGCGAAAGATTAGCAATTATGAAAAAGATTACCCATTATGAAATTCCACAATTTCCAGTGGGGTTTTCCCGTCGCCTCCGCAATGCGCCTCTGTACATTCTGGGATTGTTTTTTTTTTGTTCTGACCAGGACTTCTAAGTCTTTGGACTAAGTGTTCCCAAATGTATTTTTACCCATACTTAGCCTTATTTCACCCTCATATCATCCAAAACATTTCCCAAATCTCACTAAAAGACGTAGTCATATTTTCACTCCCAAAATTCAAGTCCCAAACCCTCATCTTAAGCTAAGGTTTTCCTTTAAGGTTCTTCTTTAAGCTGCAAGTCTCTATCTCCAATCTTCACCAAGTTCATCTCTAAGCTAAGGTATGTGGGTTTCTTTCATGGGTTACTTTCACCCATGATATAAAAGCCTCTTTTTACTCAAATTGCATGATTTGAAGTTGATTTACAAATGAGTCTTGCTTATTATGAAATTCACTGCACACTATGTTGAAGCTGTGTATAGTTATGACTGTTTTTCCATGTTTTAAGCTATAAATATTTGATCGTTTGTAAGATTTGAGAAAGGGTTTCGACGTATGTTTCTTGAGAGTGTTGCAAGGTGATTATTGATGGTTTTACAATGGATTTTCTTGCATGATTTCATCTCCATATTTCATGGTCTTATACTAGCATTACATACCCTCTAAGTATTTGATAAAATGTCCAGATGTGGTTTCTTGAGGAGTTGAAGGTCCAAAGCATGAGATATGATATG
>JAPFFP010044440.1:0-12413 GCA_026153255.1 Solanum medicagineum
TATAAAGCACGACATGTGGCACAAGGATTTTCACAAAGACCTGGCATTGATTATATGGAGACATATGCTCCTGTGGTGGATGAAATTACCTTCAGATATCTTATAAATCTAGCAGTTTATGTAAAACTTGATATGCATCTGATGGATGTCGTTACAACATATTTATATGGCTCATTAGACAATGACATATTTATGAGAATCCCAGAAGGATTTAGAATGCTTGAAATATATAAATTTTTTCGAGAAAAGTATTCAATAAAGCTTCAAAAGTCTTTATACGGGTTAAAGCAATCAGGTCGTATGTGGTATAATCGCCTTAGCGAATACCTATTGAAAGAAGGGTATAAAAATGACGCAATTTGTCCTTGTGTATTTATTAAAATGTGTGGATCAAAATTTACTATAATAGCTGTATATGTTGATGACTTGAATATAATTAGAACTCGTAAAGAACTTTCATAAATAGTAGAATGTCTGAAAAAAGAATTTGAAATGAAATACCTTAGAAAGACCAAATTTTGTCTTGGTCTACAAACTAAGCATTACACAAATGATATATTTATTCATCAATCAACATATACTGAGAATCTTTTAAAAAGATTTTATATGGATAAAGCACATCCATTAAGTACCCCAATGATAGTGAGATCACTAGATATTAATAAAGATCGATTCTGGCCGTAGGAAAACGAGGAAGAGCTCATTAGTGCTAAAGTACCATATCTTAGTGCAATTGGTGCATTAATGTACCTTGACAATAATTTTCGGCCAACAAGATTTAGTTCCTCTCCAACATGGAGACACTGGAACGTTATTAAACATATATTCAGATATCTTCAAAGGATTATCGATATGAGATTATTTTATTCAAAAAAGTCCAATTCGCAACTAATTGGTTATGCAGTTGCAGGATATTTTTCTGACCCACATAAAGGGCGATCATAGACAGGTTATTTATTCACATACAGAGGTACAACCATATCATGGTATTCAACAAAACAAACCATATTAGCTACTTCTTCAAACCATGCAAAAATGATGGGTATTCATGAAGCTAGTCGAGAATATGTTTGGTTGAGATCAATAACTCAACACATAATGGAAACATGTGGCTTTCCTTTGAAAAAGAATATTCCAACAATATTATATGAAGACAACACTGCATGTATAGCTCAACTACGAGAAGGATACATCAAAGAAGACAGGACAAAATATATTTCGTCAAAATCGTTTTTCACTCATGATCTTCAAAAGAAAGGTGAAATAGATGTTCAACAAATTTGTTCTAGTGATAATTTAGCAGATATGTTCACCAAAGAACTACACATTTCAACTTTTGAAAAGCTGAGATTCAAGATTGGGATGCATCGTTTTTGAGATATCAAATGATACTTTCATCTGGGGGAGCAAATACGCGCTAAACTCTTTTTTCCTTAACCAAGGTTTTATCCCAGTGGGTTTTCCTGGTAAGGTTTTTAATGAGGCAACAAACAAAGTGTATTATTGCATGGATATCCAAGGGGGAATGTTGTAAAATGGATGTCCTAATAAATATTTTCTTTGTCCACATAATATAATTTGTGGCAACATAAATATACACATAATACACATATGTGTAAGATGTATTTATACTAATTTTAGTACATGTTGTAACTTAATTATCCATGTATTATACTTGGTGTACAAGGTGTATACATGGCAATAAAAATAACCATAAATGACCATGTATACACAAGTATAAATACTCTTCATTTCTTGTAACAAAGTGTATAAGTGAGAAAAGAAAGAAACAAGAGTTTTTAAGAAATACTACTACATCTTCTCTTTATATTCCTTCTTAGCTTTACTATATTTTTCATCGTTTCACAACAGAATTAGTTTATTCATCGAGATATTTTACATAATTTTTACCTTAAATAACAACACCAAACAGTAAACTCTACAAATATTAATAAAATGTTCCAATGTGCAAAGTAGGAGGGTCTTTTGCAAATAAATGAAAAATGAACACATATTACTCCATCTAGTACATTATTTTTAAAAAATATCAGGTCACATTTTGAAATGGCACAACTAAATCAACAAATAAAAATATAGGAGTAACTTTAACTTGTTGAAAAATGACAATTGTAACACAAAAAAGGAAAAGGAGGCATGCTTATGAATAGTAAAAGTAAGACAAGTTGTCAAGATTGAAGCATCCTGATAAATAGCGGAAAGTGGCATGAATTATCAAGAAGTCTGACTGTGAATAGTGGTTTGTGGGTCCCACCCCCTTTACCATTTGCTTATTATAAATAGCTCCCCATATTTCTCTTCTATGGATATAATGTAATACATGGATATAATTAAACAATCGATATAATTTTTCTCTCTATTTTTTTAGTTTCCAGATATTAATTCCTCCGTAAATTTATTCTAGATTTATTTCATAACATGTTACCAGCACGAAGTTGTAATGGTCTAATCGCAACTGGCAAACAAAATTATTTTTGGCACCACATCTTGTCTCAATTATGCATAGGGTCACCTGTCCACTTAAAAAAGAAAGATAAAAAGATATAGGCACTAACAATCAGTTTGTCTTCCAATCACGATTGACTATTTTCTAATTATGAGGCACAATTCCTTTTTTCCTTTAAATAATTGGTCTCGTATGAAGACTATAAGCAGAAAGAAAATAAAATTGAGAAGAGTAGGCACAGGAGAATTTTTGTGACCAGTGACTATATAAGTACCAATTATGCAGTTTCGGCATTGAGGTAGGTCTGCCTATCCTTCTTTAGATTGGGATTGAGTTATTGAATATTCGTATGTTATAAATTTTAGGAATTGGACTTGTAACATGCGCTGAAAATTTTCATATAATATCCGTCTGAAAAACTTTTAGTATATGTATGCAGTTATTTTGAAAGCGTAAAAATCCTAATTAAGATGAGTAAAATAAAGCAATCGAAATCTTAGAAAAAGAAAATAATAGTTTCTTACTATTATCCTAAACATTAGTCATAAATTTGTGATTGGGGCAAAAGATATAAAACTAACCATTTCAGCTAATTATACGAGAAGGTAGGGAGCCTTTGTGTAGCAGTGTAGTCTTGAGAAAAATAAACTGAACTTAACTTAGAGGAAGGAGAAATAAAAGAAGAAGAATAGTGAAAGTGAAAGGAAGCAGTGAGATGATAACGTGTATATATAGACTTAAAGAAACCACGTGTAAGGCCAAATGAAGTTTGTGTGAAAAAGCTTTGTGGACCTCTGTGAGAGTATTTTTCATTCTTATATTCTCTGCTTTATCTTATGCAGAGTATATTAATAAAATAAGTTAGGCTAAATATTAGTCATGTGAGTGCATATTTCTAAAACAATTTAAAAAAACTAGTGCAAAGAGGAAAATGTTCAGGAATCTGCAATAGTGCAAAGAGGAAAATGGTCAGGAATCTGCAAGAGTAAGAAAATTTTATATATTATCGTTAAAGTAGCCTTGGTAATCTAATTAATAAAAATAATAATATAATGTAGTAGCACCATCAAATTATTTAACCAAAATATTTATGTATTCAATTATTGATTCCGATAACCCGATAGAATAAGATATTGTTGTGTTTGTCTGCCACGCGTTAGTAATTTAATTTTAACATTCAATTAAATATGAAGAAAGCTATATTCGTTCGTGATATATTATTTTTAAATATAAATATAATATAAACTTTAATCCATTAATCTGACTGCTTGAATTTTCTTTTATATGGATTACTTTTAATTCATTTTAGCTCCAAATTTCTTTATTTTCATGTCAAATTAATCCTATAACTTAATCGCACTATCTAGTACAACTCACAAAATTTATGCTCGGAAATGATAAATAAAAGTATTAATTATGAGACAAAGGATGACCGAAAATATGTATTTTTGGCATAATATTGAGAATCGTAATTAAATCGAGAAGTTATAATTTTTAACACGTGATGGAGAATGTTGAAGGGTGTATAAAAGAGGGTGAATATAAAATTGCTAATTTGGAGAACTTTTATAATTATTGTACTTATTGAGAGATATTGCTTTTATAATTGTGTCTTGACTTCATGCATCCCCATACCACATGTCATGATATTTTGGGAAGTTGTAAATTGTAACTCGTATCATGAGTCCTTGACCACGCTCACTTAGATGGTAAGCTAGTTGATACATTGTGATTTGTATCATGAGTCCTTGACCACGCTCACTTAGGTGGCAAGGTAGTTGATACGTTGTGATTCGTAAGTCCTTTACCACACTCACTTAGGTGGAAAGGCAGTTGATATAGGGAGATTAATATCATGAGTCCTTGAACTCGAGTCAGGTGGAAAGGTAGTTGATATATTGAGATTATGTATGACCGACTGTGTGACAGTCTTGATTTCACCTTGCATTGCATCTCATACCATACCATTGCATTACTTATGGTTATTTTGGATTGACTTAATTAATATTATATGCTTGCTTTATTCACATCATTTTATACAATTGACGGCACCGACGTCGGACTGATTTTCTGTTGCAGGTGAAAGTGTTCCTAAATTATTTCATAGTTTATTCAATTTCTGATTCACAATCGGTAAAACTTGCTGGGTACATTTTATGTGTACTCACCCCTACTTCTTTCTTCCCTGTAGATTCTCATCAGGATTACCCACGCGGTAATTGATTGCTCGCGTAATCAGGTCATGCTAGATCTATTGGTGAGACTCAAGGGCTTCGGGTTCCATTAGATTCTATCCTAGTTGTGTGGTCTTTATTTCTGTTCGAAGACTGTAATGTACTTATTCATTTGTGTATATACTAGATACTCTCTGCACTCGTGACACCATGTTTTGGGATATGATTTTTATCTATAGAGTTTTTTCGGTTTAAATGTATTTTAGCTTTGGGTTTGAAAATTTATTTGGCTCCGTAGTTGTGATCCTATTTTGGGTCATCACAAGTTTAATATCAGAGCTCTAGGTTCACCGGTATCACGAGTTAAAGAGCAAGGTGTCTAGTAGAGTCTTGTGGATCGGTACATAGACGTCCGTATCAATCTTTGAGAAGCTATAGGATGCTTATTAGGAAAAATCCTCTATTATTGATTCCTTTCGTGCTATTTGTTCATATTCAAGTTTTGTATTCGTTTAATCCATTCTTTCTACGTATATGCTGAGGATTAGAGTTAGCAATACTGAGGATGAGTCCTTACCAAATGAGCCATCCCCAACCACAGGGTGAGGTAAGGTCTGAGGCAAAGGACGTGATAGAGCTAGAGGTCGAGGTCGGGCTAGGGGAGCAACACCAGTACGAGGTCAGACCAGAGGGACCTCACCTGAACCAATCATTGACCCAATTCATGAGTAGTAGGCTCAGGATCCAGTTTAGCCTCCTGCAACCTCTGAGGGTACACCAGTGTTATAGGAGCTATTGATGCGATTGTTGGCAAGATTGGAAGGTACCCCTACTACTAGTAATTTTTTAGGTATCGCAACCCTTCCTATACTGGTTAGTCCTTCATAGCTAGCTCAGGGACCTAGTATGGAATTCTAGACCCCGAGTCCATTTCCCATGCCTTCTATTGCACCTCCAAGGTTTTCATCCCCGCCAGTTTCTCCTATTTTTGCTATGTCCTTGTCTGAGCAGAAACGTTTTGAAAGATTTATAAGATTGGCTCCTCCCAAATTTAATGGTATAGCTGGGGATGGGGCATATGACTTTTTGACATAATGTCAAGATAGACTGTTCAATTTGGGTATTCTGGAGGCCCATGGGATAGATTATACATCATATCAGTTCACAGGTATGGCCAAAGAGTGGTGGAGGTCAGTCCGGTCTGAACGCCTGTCGATGCTCCAGTAATGAGTCAAGAGCAGTTTACAAAAATCTTTCTTAAGAGATTTGTACCCTACAGTCTTCATGCTAGGCGTGGGAATGAGTTTGACAAATTGGAGTAGGGTTCTATGACTGTGTCCTAATATGAAGCACGATTCCATGAGCTATCCTGCTATGCTATGTCTAGTATTCCCATAGAGTTTAAGGAATTCGCCAATTCGTAAAGGGGTTAGCAAGCCATCTCCAAGAGGCTACTGCATCTCTTTTGTTATTTGGTGGTTCCTTTCAAACTATTGTCGATCATCCCAGGATGATAGAAGGTATCAGGCACGCACGACAGGTTGATAATAAGAGGTCCCGCCGCCAGGGTCAGGTTGGATGTCATACACCCAAAGATAGGAATCCTCAAAGACAGGGCGCTCAGGGTTAACAGGGAAGACCGATTCATACGGCCATTTTGAGTGCAGATAATACTAATAGGCATAGAGGTTGTTATGTATGTGATGAGTTTGGTCATAAGGCCCAGGATTGCCCCAAGCGTGCTATTGCTTCTTTTCCATAAGGGGCACAGACAACTCGCTCTATATCAGCTCCAGCAACTAGAGGTGCTTACAGAGTGCGAGGGGTGGTACTAGAGGTGCCAGGCGTGGAGCTCGAGGTGGCACTTGTGGTAGAGCATTGGCCAACGGTGGACGTCGAGTATGTTATGCTGTTCCAGGTCAAACTGAGGCACAAACATCTAATGTTGTGATTACAGGTATTGTTCCAGTTTGTCATCATTCAGCTTCAGTATTGTTTGACCCTGGCTCTACCTATTGATATGTATTAACTTATTTTGCTACTGATATTGATGGTTTATGTGAGCCTCTCGTTGTGCCTATTTGCGTTTCAACCCTAGTAGGTGAATCCTTAGTGGTGGATCAGGTATGGGATTGTGTAGTAGTAATCTCAGGAAGGGAGACCCAGGCTAATTTAATTCTCCTAGACATGATAGACTTTGATGTTATTTTGGGAATGTATTGGTTGTCTCCTAGTCATGCAATGCTTTATTGCTTTGCGAAGACTGCGACCTTAGCATGTCCTGATTTACCTAATTTAGTTTGGATAGGTACTCCTAGCTCTTATCCTAAGGGGGAGATTTCTTATGTCCATGCCCAACGCATGATGAAACATGGGTGTTTTTCTTATTTGGCTCACGTACGAGATATATCTAAGGAGTCACCTGCTTTAGAGTCAGGAGGGTAGTAAAAGAGTTCACATATGTGTTTCCTACCAACTTGCCTGGTGTTCCCCCAGAACGTGATATCAACTTTGCTATTAATGTGGAACCAGGCACCAAGCCCATTTCCATTTCCCCTTACCGGATGGCTTCTGCAGAGTTAAAGGAATTGAATGAGCAATTAAAAGATCTGTTAAAGAAAAGGTTCACTTGACCTAGTGTGTCGCCTTGGGGTACACAGGGTTGTTTGTGACAAAGAAGGATGGTACTATGAGAATGTGTATTGATTACGATCAATTGAACAAGGTGACCATCAAGAATAAGGACCCCCTGCCACGTATTGATGATCTGTTTGACCAGTTATAGGTGCTTCAATATTATCTAAGGTTGATTTAAGTTCAGGGTATCATCAATTGAGGATTCGGGAGTTAGATATCCCAATGACTGCTTTTAGGCCTCGGTATGGACACTATGAGTTTGTAGTTATGTCATTTGGGTTGACTAATGCCCCCGCGACTTTTATGGAATTGATGAACCGAGTGTTTAAATCCTATTTGGATTCGTTTGTGATTGTGTTCATCGATGATATCCTAGTATAGTCTAAGAGTGAGGCAAAACATGATCGTCACTTGCGAACAGTGCTCTAAAGGTTGCGTGAAGAGAAACTTTATGCGAAGTTCTCTAAGTGCGAGTTTTGGCTTGAGTCTGTAGCTTTCTTAGGTCATGTGGTAACTAAGGATGGCATTATGGTTGACCCAGCCAAGATTACAGCGGTTCGTGATTGGACGAGACCCACTTCAGTAACTAAAATTCGTAGTTTTCTTGGACTAGCAAGCTATTACCGTCGATTTGTTCAAGGGTTCTCCTCTATCGCAACCCCTATGACCAGGCTTACTTAGAAGGATATAACATTTTTATGGATTGATGAGTGCAAGGCAAGCTTTCAAAAGCTTAAAGAGATATTGACATCAGCTCCTATCCTAGCCTTAGCTGAAGAGGACGTGCCCTTAGTCATTTATTATAATGCTTCTAGTATAGGCCTAGGTGGAGTGTTGATGTAAAAGGAAAGGGTTATAGCCTGTACTTTACGACAATTGAAGATTTATGAGAGAAACTACTCTACCCATGACCTTGAGTTGGCTGCAGTAGTATTTGTGTTGAAATTGTGGTGGCACTACCTTTATGGGGTACATTGCGAGATCTATACTGACCATCGTAGCCTTAAATATATTTTCTCGCAGTCTAATCTGAACATGAGACAACATAGGTGTTGGAGTTGCTAAAAGACTATGATATCTCTATCATTTCTTACCCTAGCAAGGCTAATGTAGTAGCTGGCACTTTGAGCCAAAAGGTTTCTAGCATGGGTAGTTTGGCATTTCTTAGGGTGGAGGAGAGGCCTTTAGCTTTGGAGGTTCAGTATTTGGCTAGACAGCTGGTCAGACTTAACATCTCCCCACCTCCATAGTCTGGTGGCCTTCGTTGAGGCTAAGTCTACATTGATGGACCAGATTCGTGCTCACTAGTTTGATGATGATAAATTATGTGTGATTCAGGAAAAACTGTTGAGAGGCGAAGATAAGTAAGCTTCTCTTGATTCCGAGGGAGTGTTAAGGATTAATGAGTACATTTGCGTGCCTAAGGTAGGTGATTGGGTTCGCTTGATCTTGGAAGAAGCTCATTGTGCTAAGTATTCCATTCATCTGGGCGTGGCAAAAATGTTTCATGACCTAAAGCAACATTATTGGTGGTGCGGGATGAAAAAGGACATTGTAGAATTTGTGTCTAAGTGTCTGAATTACCAGCAGGTTAAGGCTGAGCATCAAAAACCAAGAGGACCGATGCAGAGGATGCCTACACCTGAGTGGAAGTGGGAGCGTATTACTATGGACTTTGTGACTGGAGTACCCTTGACATTGGGTAAGTTTCACTCAGTTTGGGTGATTGTAGACAGATTGACCAAATTAGCTTACTTCATTCCGGTGAAGACTAGCCATAGTGCGGAATAACTAGCTAAAATCTATATACGTGAGATTGTTGGATTACATGGGGTGCCAATCTCTATTATATCCGATTGAGGCTCGGTGTTCACCTCTCACTTTTGGAAGGTGTTGCAACATGGTTTTGGTACACGGTTAGACATGAGCTCAACTTTTCATCCGCAGACTGACGGCCAGTCCGATCGGACTATTCAGGTATTGGAGGACATGTTTAGGGCCTGTGTGATTGATTTTGGTGCTCGATAGGATCAACACTTTCCCTTAGCGGAGTTTGCTTATAATAAAAATTATTACTATAACATTCAGATGGCACCATTTGAGGCATTACACGGGCGTAGATGTCAATCACCTATTGGATGGTTCGACTCAGTCGCCGTTAATGCATTAGGTGTTGATCTGCTTAGAGAAGTTATGGAATGGGTATGCCTAATTCAGAGTCGACAATTAGCAGCCCAGAGTCGACAAAAGAGCTTTGCTGACAAAAGAGTTCGTCCTTTGGAATTTATGGTAGGCAATCATGTTTGGTTAAAGGTTTCACCCATGAAAGGTGTGATGAGGTTCGGAAGAAAAGGTAAGTTTAGGCCGAGGTTCATAGTCCATTTGAGATTCTCAGAAGAGTAGGTGAGGTGGCTTATGAGTTGGCGAGGTGGATTATGAGTTGGCCTTGCCACCTAGATTATCAGCTGTCCATCTAGTATTTCATGTGTCTTTGCTTCGAAAATACATACCGGAAAAATCCCATGTTATTTATTATGATGACATAGAGATGGGTCCAGATTTAACGTATGATGAGGAGCCAATAGCTATACTAGATAGACAAGTTCGTTGACTCAGGACTAAGGAAATCGCTTCAACTAAGGTTCAGTGGTGACATCAGCGTGGTGAGGAGGCAACATGGGAGACAGATTCTGACATTCGCACCAAATATCCTCATTTTTTCAAAACTTCAAGTATTTCTTTTACCCTATGTTCAAGGATGAACATAACTTTTAGTCGTGGATAATGTAGTGGTCTAATCGGAGGTGGCAAACAAAATTATTTTTGGCACCACATCTTGTCTCAATTATGCATAGGGTCATCTGTTCACTTAAAAAAAAGATAAAAAGATATAGGCACTACCAATTATTTTGTCTTCCAATTACGATTGTTTGTTTTCTAATTATGAGGCACCATTCTTTCTCCCCTTTAAATACTTGGTTTCCTATGAAGACTATAAGTAGAAAGAAAAATAAAATTGAGAAGAGTAGACACAGGAGAATTTTTGTGACTAGTGACTATATAAGTACCAATTTTTCGATTTCGGCATTGAGATAGGTCTGCATACCCTTCTTTGAGATTGAGATTGAGTTATTGAATATTCATATGTTATAAATTTTAGGAACTGGAATTGTAACATGCGCTGAAAATTTTTGTATAATATCCGTGTGAAAATTTTTTATTATATGTATGCAGTTATTTTGAAAGCATGAAAATCCTAATTAAGATGAGTAAAATAAAGCAATCGAAATCTTAGAAAAAGAAAATAATATTTTCTTACCATTATCCTAAACATTAGTCATAACTCTTTGATTGTGGCAAAAGAGATAAAACTAACAATTTCAGATAACTCTAACAGAAGGTAGGGAGCCTTTGTGTAGCAGTGTAGTCTTGAAAAAAATAAACTCAACTTAACTTAGAGGAAGGAGGAATAAAAGGAGAAGAATAGTGAAAGTGAAAGGAAGCAGTGAGATGATAACATGTATATATAAACTTAAAGAAACCACGTATAAGACCAAAGGAATTTTGTGTGAAAAAGCTTTGTGGTCCTCTGTGAGAGAATTTTTCATTCTTATATTGTCTACTTTATCTTATGTAGAGTATATTAATAAAATAAGTTAGGCTAAATAGTAGTCATGTGAGTGCACATTTCTCAAGTAATTAAAAAAAAACTAGTGCAAAGAGGACAATAGTCAGGAATCTGTAAAAGTAAGAAACTTTTATATATTATAGTTAAAGTAGCCTTGGTAGTCTAATTAATAAAAATAATAATATAAGATAGTAGCACCACCTCAAATTATTTAACCAAAATATTTATATATTTAATTATTGATTCCGATAATCCGATAGAATAAGATATTGTTGTATTTGTCTGCCACGCGTTAGTAATTTAATTTTAACATTCAATTGAATAGGAAGAACGCTATATTCGTTCGTCATATATTATTTTTAAATATTAATATAATATTAACTTTAATCCATTAAGCTGCTTGCTTGAATTTTCTTCTATAATTGATTACTTTTAATTCTTTTTAACTCTAAATCTTTTTATTTTCATATCAAATTAATTCTATAAGTTAATTGCACTATCTAGTACAATTCACAAAATTTATGCTCGGAAATGATAAATAAAAGTATTAATTATGAGATAAAGGATGACCGAAAATATGTATTTTTGGCATAATATTGAGAATAGTGATTAAATCAAGAAATTATAAATTTTAACATGTGACGGAGAATGTTGAAGGGAGCAATATCTCAAAATGTATAAAAGAGGGTGAATATAAGATTGCTACTTTGGAGAACTTTGATAATTATTGTACTTATTGAGAGAAATATTGCTTTTATAATTGTGCCTTGACTTCATACATCCTCATACCACATGTCATGATATTTTGGGAAGTTGTAAATGGTGACTCGTGTCATGAGTCCTTGACTACGCTCACTTAGATCGCAAGGTAGTTGATATATTGTGATTCGTATCATGAGTCCTTGACCACGCTCACTTAGGTTGCAAGGTAGTTGATACGTTGTGATTCGTTTCATGAGTCCTTGACCACGCTCACTTAGGTAGCAAGGTAGTTAGATACGTTATGATTTGTATCATAAGTCATTGACCACGCTTACTTAGGTGGCAAGGTTGTTGATACAGGGAGATTAATATCATGAGTCCTTGACCACGAGTCAGGTGGAACGGTAGTTGATATATTGAGATTATATACGATCGGTTGTCCGACAGTCTTGATTTCACCTTGTATTGCATCACATATCATACCATTTCATTACTTATGGTTATTTTGGATTGACTTAATTAATATTATATGCTTGCTTTATTCACGTTGTTTTATACAATTGACTGCACCGATGCCGGACTGATTTTCTATTGCAGGTGAATGTGTTCCTAAATTATTTCATAGTATATTCAATTTCTGATTCACAGTTGGTAAAACCTGCTAGGTATATATTATGTGTACTCACCCCTACTTCTTTCTTCCCGGCAGATTCTCATCAGGATTACCCACGCCGTAATTGATTGCTCGCGTAATCAGGTCACGCTAGATCTAATGGTGAGACTCAAGGGCTTCGAGTTCCATTAGATT
>JAPFFP010044441.1:0-12410 GCA_026153255.1 Solanum medicagineum
ATTGCCATCAAACATCACTTTCTTCGTGATGCATCAAATGATGGAGAAATTGAACTAGAATATTGCAAGACAGAGGAACAACTAGCAGATATTTTTACTAAAGCACTTCTTTTTTCATGTCACTGTTCATCCTTCAACTTGTGTTATGATTATAGAGCCTGCAAAATGCAACAAACAGTTAGTTAAAAAGGAAACATTAAGCTTTCTTCCCACAGGAATCCAGTAGATTCTCCATCTCCATCACTGGTGCATCCTCAGTTGTCTTCATGACGTATTCCTTTCATCTGATTAAGAAACCAAGGGCACTAAAACCACACACTGTACAATTATCAGAGGAAGAAAAATGCAAGAAAGAGCTTGTGTTGAGATTTAGAACCTGCATAATGCAGCAAACAGTTGTCAAAAAGGTCCCTATACTCTCTGAACATAAGGTGTTCAGTACCTTCTCCAATTCCTTTTCCAGAACCTTTTGATTTTCATATGCTCGTTCTCAGATATGTTGATACTCAAAAAGTATAAAATAAATTATGAGAGTTGTCATCACACTTCAGAGTTCAAATATTTTAACGGAATCATAAAACTTTCCAAAGGATATTCTGGAAAAGGGTGACCAGGAAATTGTTTTCATCAAAAGAAAAAACAGACTCAAAAAAACAACCAGCATGTGGCATTTCAGTGTACTTAAGATTTACATACTATCTAATTTCAAAGTTCAACCATTTAGTGTAGTAGAAACAGGTTAGCGATTAGTTTGGTAGTTTGGCTAATGCCTTCAAATGTTAAAAATATACTGGAATTCTGAAATGGGAAGCAAGACAGCAGTATTGCAAAGCAAGATAGCAGGATAAAAATTAGAGTTAGAACTAACAATGCTGGAGCTACCAGGGAAGGATGAAACACAGGTATTTGTACAACGGCCTGGCTTAGCAGGAGGCATAGATCCCATTACTGGCTCTCGCTGTTTTGTTTCCTGGAACAACAGCTGACTTCTTTCTGTCATTCTTGCGCTTCTCCAACTGCTCAAGCTACTTCTTAAGGTTGTCTGGTTGAAATTCAGCTTCAAGCTCGTATAGTTCAATGCACTTGAGAACAAAATGAATTGCTGATTGCTCTATCTTAGTAGCAAAATACTATTAATTTAAACGCACTGGAAAGACACACACCACAATACCACTAATGTTTCTGAAGAACCTTTGAGCTTAGAGCTTAATGGCATCAAACATATCTCATTTTAGGATAAACATGCTGACAGAAGCTAATATAACTCCCATAGCAAGTACCGCAAAACTTGAGAATCAAATATGTTTTTAAAAAAAGGTAAAGAAATCACGAATGAACCTAATAGCAGTGTAGGCAACGATTGGATAGAAGAAAGAGACAGATAAATATAGCCAACTACCTCTATTGTAGGTGAGGAAATAATCTATAAAATAGATTTAAACAAGATACTTGATGTCTAGATGAAATATATATAACAAGAGAAAAGAATTGGATGACACTGTAGCTTGACCAAAATTATTAGGATCTCCCAGGATTGCAGTTTGCTTCGAAAGACAACATGTGGCAGTGTAGTTTACTTGAGATTGCTAGCGTCCATTAATAATGCTTGCTTTGAGAACAAAAAGTACCATATATCTAGAGTCAGGAACCCTTGTTGGCACGTTCTAGTTTTTGTGTGAGAGGAGTCTGCTAGGCAATATGGATCTGTATATGGTTTTCTTAAATTCACTTGGCAATCAAGTTTTTGCATCCTTTTTGGTATATATATTGAGATTTTATGTTTTTTATTTGGTACTAAAGTAAGATAAACTTCTCTATTTTTTGTAGCTCAAGGATTTTAATATGAAGATGATATATTCAAGAAAGTAAAGAGCAAGTCGAAGTTCAGTAGTAGTTTTACTTTAGGGGTGTAAAGACAAGATCTTATTATATATATGTGTTGCATTTTTTTCTCTTTTTAGGAGTTGATAAAGATGTGTCATGCAACTTAAATATGATATCTTTCTTTAATTAGTGCATTGTATTGCCAATGATTTTTATATGATGAATTTAATTATTTAATTAGTCTGTTTTGGAGAGTTTATTTATATTAAATAATTAACGTTATTCACTTGTAGAAATGCGTGTGATAAGAAAATACCATCTAAACTTAAAGGTGTGTTTTACAAAATGGTGGTTAGGCCGTCGTTGATATATGGGATGGAGTGTTGGTCAGTCAAAAACTCACATTGTCACGACCCAAGCCTATATCTTTACTAACTTTAGTTATTTAATATTCATTTTTAAAATAAACCTTTTATCGTATACAGTTTAAATATTTTTATGTGTGCATGATATGCATTTAAAAATAAAACTTTCTTCTTATTTAATTTAAAAATAGAACTTCAATTTTTAAGTTTGTTAAAGTAAAATTTTTTTATGAAAAATCAAAATTAAAAAAATAAAAATTATATTATATAGTGTAATTTTTTGATAGAAAAATATGAAGAAATATCATAAAAAATAAGGAGTGAAGATTGTGAATGTTATTATACATTGTATTAAAAAATAATGTAAATATACATAAATATGAAAATGAGTATAAAAAAGGTTAAAAAGGATACATTTGTCATTTATACTTGTTATCCCGAGATAAGTGTCATAAAAGTGTCCTTTTCAGAAAGAGTTTTTTTCCTTCAAATATCCCATAAATAAAGGTAGGTCGGAATTGGTGAAAGAAGGACTTTAGACTTTCGGAATAAGTGCAATGACCTCTGAAAATGACCCATTTAGCCACACTTGTAGCATGCAACACCTTCCATATGAAATTTTGCGAAGTGTAGTTTGCCACTTTTCCACGTGGTGGCTTACCTTGTGAGCCTTAAGTCACACCAGCCTGTGATTGAACCCTTAGGCTCTGAAATTCTAAGGCTTTTGCTCATTCCAATTTCTGGGTGCCGGTGTACTGGCAAATGAAGGCGTTGGCCCGGACTGAAACTTCCTACCATTCACATTTCCTCTCCTCCCAACCTCATGGGTAGAGGTTTTATCCTTCTTATTTCTAATCTCCTCCCTATCTTGTTGCCTTTCCTCATCAGCCTGCTGCACATAGACCATCAATTTTCCTATGTCCATGTCGCTCACAAGCATAGCTCCTCTTGGATCTTTCTTTCGCCACTTGTTCAACCCATCAACATACAGACCCATCCTGTTTCTCAAGTCTGCAACCATCTCAAGAGCATAGCGAGACAACTTTATGGACTTAAGACCATATTCTTTCACCATTATAGTGCCCTGTTTCAAATTCAAGAACTCTCTTACCTTTGCCTCCATTATCTCGAAAAGAAGCGCCCAAGGAAGCTTTGTCAAACATTGTCCAAGTCAGAATTGGGGTACCCTCTCATCGATTCTTCTTCCAATAATCATACCATAGCCTGGCAACACCCTTGAGCTGGTAAGAAGCCAACTCAACCCTATCGACTTCGGTCACATGCATCAGCTGGAACACTTTTTGTAGCTCATCAATGTAGTTCTTGGGATCCTTAGTGGGCGTAGACCCTGTGAATTTGGGTATGTTTAGCCTCAAGAATTCCTGAACTCTGGATATGTCCTAGGCATCCTATCTACCTACTCCTTGTCTAGTAGCAGGTGCTGTCATAGCTAGGCTAAGGTCTAGATGGCCTGGCGGAGCTCAGCATTTGAGATGTCAGCCTCTAGTGGATATACAGGGATGGCTGGGGCTATAGGCTCATCATGATTCTAGGCCTCAGGTTAGTTAACATTCTGCCTATCCAAACGCCCTCTTTCTCTAACAGCTCTTTTTGGAGGCATGGTCATAATTTTGCAAACGCGTAACGCATGGATTAGATGAGAGCTTTCATAGAGTTTAACTCTATAGCATGAGTCAAAATACGAAAGAAGTGTAAACATTCCTAATTCCCTATAGCCTCCTGCTTATAAAGTGTGGTACATAACACACCCATAAACAAGACTCTACTAGACACAGTTTCATAGACTCCCGAGGACACTTGAACTTTGTACTCTGACACCAAGTTTGTCACGCTCGGGAAGGGTACCCTAGACGTGGCCGACACTCAGAGACTATTGCTAGTCCCCAAGCGAACCACTTGGCCTCATCACATTCATTCAATCAACAATTATCATATCATCAGAATATTAAAGATAAAAAGGTGGATAATCTAAATCAAAGGTAATCAAAATAAATCAGCAGGACTAGTATGAAAGAAATTAGTCAGAAAATATCCAAGTCATCAATCCCAATTCTAGTCTATGCAGCCTCTATCTAAGCTATCTAGAAGGTGCCATGACAGACCCATGGCTACCTCAAAACAAAATAAACAAGTTTAAAAGTTTGACTCTAAAGCTAGATGAAAGAGTATGCATCATACCCCGAAATCGAGGAGGACTCACCAATCAGCTAGAAGGAAGATCCTTAACGGAGCACCTGTTAATGATCTCTAGTACTTTTCTCTGTATCATGAAATGAAGCAGGCCCAAATAGACGTCAGTACATGGAATCTACGAGTATGTAAAATAGATGAGTTAAATAGATATAGGTAGAATAACAATAACTTAAAAATGCTAAATCAAGATGTCAAATATCTATCTAAAGTAAGAATAAAGAGCAGACAATGACCAATCAATACAATCCAAATCAATCTGATCCAATCAAGTCAGAGTACTATTAGTATAGAACCTATCTGGGAATTTCTCTTATCTGGCAATAATTATTTATGAGCTAGTAATTGTATAACAATCTCGTTGATGTTGCCACAATCGTTCGATACTTGCCAGGGTAACAAAAGAATCGATCCATAATGGATCCAATTAACCAAGTCCCCTATTGTTTTAGGAACCTATCAAGAGGAGCACCCGACTTAACGGTTTCACCCCTCTCCTACATTTAGCTACGTAGTTATTGAGTTCGAGTTGGACTTACTCTTACTCAATTCGGTGCCCGATACTCTTCCCAAGACTCAATGCTCATCAGATAATCATTCTCAATCAACTAGCCTCATTAGACATTTGTCAACTCAAATCTTCACATCAACTATTGGCTCTTTGGTTACATTCTTTTATGGTTCAGCTCTTAACTCATAGAGACTCTATCATGCATCATTCTGACTCATAACATTCAGGAAAACAAAAGTAGAGTTAAAGCATTTAGGGACTCCATAGACTCTTTAGGCTCAACTTATACTTATGCATGCTCATTTAAATGAAATATGTAAAAATTATAAGAATTCATGGTAGGGTCTATGTAAAAAAGCAAATCATCTATTTTAAGTGTTTAATTCATAAAAGTCGTAATTCATGTAATATTATGTAGAAATATATTAGAATTTAAGAAAACCTTCAAGAAACATTCATGAGAGACTCAACTTACTTACAATTCCATCAATTCTGATTATGGGGCACATGGAAGAACATAATCCATGTTATAGTTAGCCTTACATACTTGATAGTTTTGAATCTTGAACCAGTTTAGACAACTCAGGGTTATCTTCAAACTCTAGCCTTTTTCTCCCTTAGAATCTTACTCTAAGTTTGAGAGAGTGTTCTAGAGTTAAAAAGTTGAACCGACATGTTTAGGGCTTTATTTAGGTATAACAATATCAGGTTTAGGCTTTGAAAGGTTGGAAAAGACCAAAATAATCTCTATTAAAAAGTTGTCAAAAGTCATCTACGGGCCTATCTACGGCTTCTAGAAACATCCACGGTCCATATGGACTCTTCCATAAACTTTTGGGCTGATTTCAGGGCTCTAGGTCAATTCCTCGAGCCCAATCTGTGGCCCGTAGAAGTTTCTACGACCCATAGATTGGTCTGTAAAGTCTGGGATCAAGAATATAGTTTTTTAGGAATTTTTTCACGAGTTAGTAGATGGGTCATATTCTTTTTTCCACGTTTCGTATAACAACTCTGCATCTGGCAGTCTCAAGTAAAACGACCATAACTTTTGACTCCAAATGAGGAGCAATCAGTTGCATTGGAAAGATAATTCAAAGGCCGTTCATTTGGTATTTTATGGTCCACCTAATTCTTTGTGTACTAAGAGTTATGATCATTTAAAATTTACTCTTGTATAATCTAACACTAGAAACTCAATTTATAGGAAGATTTCTAACTCGACTAAGTCCTAGAGGTCTCTTATGACCCTAACACACTTCCCAAATATAAGAATGAGGCTTGAAACATAGGTACATGTCAGGATAGAGTTACGAGGTGTCATAAAATATTTTTCTTGCTAATTCCGAGAAAAAATTGGTCATATTCATGTATATTTGAGAGAAGTTTGTTACATAGTTTCTTGATGTCCATTAAGCATTAAGTTCAGTAAGAACTTCCCCGCTCTGTTAGGTTTTTTTTTTTTTTTTTTTTTACTATTTAGTGATTATTCTTTGTAAATAAAAGTATTAATGTGATAGTGTAAAATAAGATAAATAATGGATTGAACTTTTGTTTGTTATATTACTTAATATTCTATTGTATGTAATGTATGCTATTGATGGTGTTTTAATTGGTATGTTATGTGATAAGAAAATTGAAATTATAGGTCAAAGCTAATATTTACTGTAAGATATAAATTTAGATAAACATTTTTGCGTATATAGATGGTGTAGTTGTTAATTTTTTGTTTCTTTTTGATAAGTTTGACTAAACATATGATTTTCAAGTTGAAATCATATTTTTTATCATATGCAATAACATAGATGATTTATTTGATATAGTTTATGATTAAAAGTTGAAATCATATTTCATATATTGTGCAATAGATTGAGGAATGGTTATAATTCGATTATAATCTAATTATTATTATTTTTGAAATGTATTGCAGGAAAGTTTGTGGATTTTAAGGTGGAAGGGGTGATACATGACTCGGAAATCAACTATGATGAGTTAATAAACAAAATTGCTTCTCAATTGGGGGTGGATACAACTATATTTGAGTTGGAAATCAAATATGTTGTTAGAGAGATGTCCACCGTTGATAATCCATATATGGGGGTGAAAGTTTATTTTAGGTCAATGCTAATATTTATTAAAAAATATAAATTTAGATAAACATATTGTTGTATATTGATGGTATAGGTGTTGATTATTTTTTTTTAATAAGTTAGACTAAATATATTATTTTCAAGTTGAATCATATTTTTTATCATGTGTGATATTGGTTATTTATTTGATATATTATGTAACTAAAATTGGAAATCATATTTCATATATTGTGCACTAGATTGAGGAATGATTATAAATACAAAAAAGAAAAAATTACACAAATACATAACTTATCTTATCATAATCTCCAAAATTCTCTACCATCTAAAAGAATTACAAAATTTTCATTTTTTACATTCTCTCTCCTCCCATATGATACTTAGCATTAACTTTCTCACTCAATTTTTTCCTAGCCTATTATTACAGCTATTTCCAGTTGTATAGTCCAATTAGTTGTCAATCATTATGCATTAGTAAAGCATTAATAATTAATTTTAAATTAAAGTTTAACCCCTAATTTTCACATTTCAGAGAAAACAAAGAGACTCTCTAATTAGTTGTCAATCCTTTATAGGTTTTACGTCTTCCCTTTTCAAAATTTTCTCTCCTTTTTTGAACCATAATATCATTGAACAAATCGCCATTCTCATCTCCTTTCTTTCTTTCTTTCTTTTTTTAATTTAAATTTCTGGTCCTTGTTGAATTTATTCTTCTTCATGAACCGTTATTTTTCCTTCTTTTTGCTTTTTCTTCACGAAACCATTCCGGGAAAACAATTTGAATTTTAGGAATTTTGTGAAGCAAATTAGTTAGGATGAAATGGAAAGAATTTGAATGTCATTTAATTGCGTAAATCGTTGGATTGTGTTACTCTCTCTTCGATAAATTAAGTTATTTAATGCAATGAATTTATTTTCCATAAAAAAAATCTAATAGATTCCTTCGGAAAAAAAGGATAAATTTTGAACCATTAATTAATCTAATCAATGCCAATAAATGTATTGTTCATAAAAAAAAACTCATTGGATTCTTTCAGAAAAACAAATTCAAATTTTGAATTCAATTTTATACACTCAATATGTAAATTTTCACGTATCAAGTTATATGTTTCTGAAATATATGTATCAAATGATATTTTATATTTTCTGATCGTATCATTTGGCTAGTATCAAGTATTTTTGGAGTATAATTTGAATTTGTGAATTTGAATAAGAATCAAACTTGATACAATAAAATTAGAAGTACAAAGTTGAACTTGATATAGGAGAATCTAAAAATTTCCAACTTGATAAAATGAAACTTTGATTCAAAAAAATTCTGATAAATGGAATCAAACTTGATACAATAAAATTAAAAGTATAAAGTTGAACTTGATACAAGAAAATCTGAAAGTTTGCAACTTGATACACAAAAATAACTTGATATAATCAATCAAACTTGATACAAGAAAATTAGAAGTATAAAGTTGAGCTTGATATAAGAAAATCTGAAAGTTTGTAACTTGATATAACGAAACTTGATTCAAAAAAAAAAATTGAAACGATGAATCAAATTTGATAAATGGAAATTAGAAGTAATAGTTGAATGTGATACAATAAAATTCGAAAGCTTGCAACTTGCAACTTGATACAAAAAATTAGAAAGGAAATTGATATAGACAATTTGCAACTTGCAACATCCTCAACTTGATTAGAAAGTTTGTAACTTGTAATAAAATTCGAAAGGAACTTAGAAGTATAAATTTAAATTTGATACAGGACATCTGAAAAAGTTTGCAACTTGATTTTGGATCTATTTTCACAAAATCCTACCTTTGCTGAATTAACATCATGCCTCAGAGGTGTCGCAGAACTTGAGAAACTTCGTCAATTTGAGGAATATCTATACTAAAAGATGAATTAGAATACATATGTAATACATTGAAACAATAAAATCAAAGAAGAAAATGAATAAAGGAAGCGTATGAGCCTCCTAATACGTGAAAATTTTCATATTAAGTGTATGAGATTGAATTCAAAATTTGAATTTGTTTTTCTAAGGAATCTAATGAGTTTCTTTTATGGGAAATAGGTTTGTTTGCATTAATTAACTTAATTTATGTTTCAAAATTTATCTCTTTTTTTTTTAAGGAATCTGTTAGGTTTTTGTGGAAAGAGTTTGAATGACATTAAATAACTTAATTTATGAAAGAGGGTGTAACTACAATGTATCTACAAGTGGCTTCTTTTAAGGGATTTTTAGCAAATTTGAAAAGAGTAGGGACAAATTGAACTTTGCACCATACACAATGGGATTTGTGTAAGTTATACTAAAAAAAATCACCTAACAACCCATGGGAGTTCTTACTGAACTTAAATCTTAATGAACATCAAGAAACTATCTGACCAACTTCTCTCAAATATATATGTCACACTCCATGAGAGTACCTTTGGCGTGGCTAGCACTCAGAGACTATTGCTAGTCCCCAAACGAACTACTCGGCTTATCACATTATTTCAATCATATTCTAGTAGGAAAAACATCAGTGGAGAAAAATACTCAAAGAAAATGAATGACAACTGATAATAAAAGAGTCAAAGGTCAAACAAGCTATCCATCATCAAAGTAAGACTATTATGAAAGAAACTAGTCAATAATAATATCCAATCATCACATCAACAGTCTAGTCTATGATACCTCTAAAACATCTGAATAATGGTGCCAATAACAGACCCATGACTACCTCTAAATAGAATAAAGTACGTCTAAACTCAAAGCTAGAATAGAAATATAATGTCATCCGAGAGTAGGGGAGACTCACCAATCAACTGCAAGCAAATAGGTCCACAACAGGGCTCACCAATCTAATTCTTTGTGTGCTAAGAGGTATGATCATTTAAAGTTTACTCTTCCACAATCCAATACTAGAAACTCAATATAAGAAAATTTTGAACTCGACTAAGTACTAGAGGTCTCTTATGACCCTAATACACTTTCCACATATAAAAATGAGGCTTGAAACGTAGAAACATGTGAGGGTAGAATTATGGGGTGTCACAATATATGAATATCACCATTTTTTCTCATTAACAACTACACCATCTATATACACCAATATGTTTATCTAAATTTATACCTTATAATAAATAGTAGCTTTGACCTATTGTTTCAAGTTTTTATCACATAACATACCAATAAAAAAAATATGATTTCAACTTGAAAATCACATGTTTAGTCAAACTTATCAAAAGGTTTAAAAAAAAATTAACAACTACGCCATCTATATACACCAATATATTTATCTAAATTTATATCTTATAATAAATATTAGCTTTCACCTATAATTTCAAGTTTTATCACATAACATACCAATTAAAGCACCATTAATATTATACATTACATACATACAATATCAAGTAATGTAACAAACAAAAGTTAAATCCATTAATTTATCTTATTTTACACCATGACATTAATCAACTTCCTGTTAGGTGATTTTTTATTTTTTTTTTATAATTAGTGATTATTCTTTGTGAATAAAGTTGATTCATGTGATGATGTAAAATAAGATAAATTAATGGATTTAACTTTTGTTTGTTATATTACTTAATATTTTATGGTATGTAATGTATGATATTGATGATATTTTAATTGGTATGTTATGTGATAAAAACATGAACTACAGATCAAAGCTAATATTTATTATAAAGATAGAAAAGAAGATTAGGAGGAGAGAAGTATGACACAATGAAAGAGAGAAGTGTAAATGACAGAGTGTAAAAATTTGTTTACAAGGAAATGTATAATAGTAAAAGATTGATAGGGAATTTAAAAAGTAGGAAATGATTATATTTCCCAACAAAAGAGGCAAGTGTAAATGAAGATAGAGAATGTAAAATTCTTTTAACAAGGAATATATCAGTAAAAGAGTGATTGGGAATACAAAAGGTAGGAAATAATTAGAGTTCCCAAGAAATCCGTATATACATCTAAAAAGAAAAACCAAATCGGAATTAATAAATTAAAAAAATAGAATATAATGATATTGTCAGAGTTGTAAAAAAACACAACTTTGTAAGAGTATGTACATAAATTGTTAATAAAAATCTTAAATGGTATATTTTTCCAATTTTTTCTTAAAAACATTGTTTAGAAATTTTCAAAAAAAAATTATGTAACATGATAAATCGTATCTTGATCTGATCGGTTCTGCTTCACAAGTCCACTGAAAAACACTATAATAGGAAATACAAAATTACATATACGTAAGATCAAACATAAAAATCAAAATCAGATAATTATAGTAAATATTATTTAATTAAAAAGAAGAAGATGATGATATGCATGAAGAAAGTGGACCCCAACATTAATGAAGAGATGGAACTGTCCAGTCGTATAAGTAATCAATGAAAATTCATCCAATTATATTTAACGTGTCCCACAAAATCAATGCCTGAATAAAAACTTATTTAAATATATATCCTATTTTATCATATTCTCTAAATATTCCTGTCATTTGATATTTTTTAAAAAATTTCTATTTTCTATTACTCTTTAATTTTCTGATACAAGAATCTGCACATTTTCACTTTCTTTTTAACTCTTCTAAAATTATACCTAAATTGAAAGCTGTATTTCAAATAATTTTATTATACAACTGCCTTCTTTTTACTTTCCTCATTACGTCTGAATTCTAAAAAAAAGCAGGAGAAATTTTTCATCCTTCCTTTTTGGCTTTAAGTAGACAAATTTCTTGAAAAACTTATTTGAAATCACTGTTTTTTATCTTAAAGTTCTGATACATATGAATTCTTTTTCATTTTCTTAGTATTCGTCTTACCCGGTTAATTTCTCAAAATTAAAATCTTCCTTTAATGTAAGATGTTCCTCAAATAAAGACCTTCCTCAAAATCAAGATGCTCCTCAAGCTGAAGTTGTTCCTTCAAATAGAAGATGATTTTTCTTATGAGTTTGACGCGGATAATGGTTGTTTTCATGAAAATAGATTCCACAATGGAACGATCAATTCATGGAACAATTGAGAAGAGAAGAAAGTGAAGAATAATGTAGGTTCAAGTTTGAAATCTCAAATTGAAAAAAATCTTCTAAAAAAAAGAAAAAAAGTTGAACTAGTTACTACACGCTTTTTGTAACACCCCGTGTAAATACTGAATTACCCCTTGAATGAAATCGTGCGCATAACGCGTCTTCCCAAGCTCCAATGAAAACTCCGAGATTGAATTTGCGATCAGCATGAAAAATTGAGTGGGAAAATGGTCTCGACCCAATTTTAGAGCAATTGAGTCGGAAAATAAATTTTGCTAATTAATTCTGAGAGAGTGAGAGTGTTAGAACCCGTAAGTTAGAACCCGTAAGTCCTTAATTGGTTCAATTTGGTAAAGGTTGGGACCAAATGTAAATTTTCTTCTAAA
>JAPFFP010044442.1:0-12410 GCA_026153255.1 Solanum medicagineum
GTGAGTGTAGTTAAGACTTTGAAGCAATTGTATTGTCTAACCTTTAAGTGTTTTTGGAGTAATTGGTTGCAGGAACAAACCAGAAAAATGAAGAGTGAGAATTTATGCTTGGAGATGCTTCTACAACTAGGTCTACGAGTCATAGTCACTATTACGACTCATAGTCATGCGTCGTAAAGGAAAATAGTGAGTATAAGAAGTTGGCACACATACCACGTGCCAACTTTACTATTTGTAGGGTCTCTTACGAGTCGTATGTGGGGTTTGTAGTGCCCAGGTATACATTCTAAATTTTCACAAGTGTTGGATTTTCTACAAGACTAGGACTTATAAGTCATAGGACCCCCTACGACTCATAATCAGGGTCTCGTAGGCTCGATCTGCAAAATTTTAAAAAGTGACCCGATTTGGAATATTAAAAAAAATGTCTGTTGGCTCATTATGTCCCTTCGTGAAATGGTTCTTCTCACTTTATAACCACTAAAACATCACTTTCTACGGTTTGATTCATTCCCCAATCATTCTTCTATTAACATCTTCCAGCAAGTGCATTTCACCAAGTTTTTGACCTTTCCTTTTTCTTCTCATCACACGGTTATCTTTCATCAGGAAAGTTTTCGTGTTTAAGTTTGGTATACATCAAATAATAATCTTGTTCTCTAGGTGTTTGAGTGATTATCTTGTGATCAAGATTAGAAAAACCATGTGATAATGATTGTGATAGTGGGAGGAGAATGATTTAAAATTACCTAACCCCTTTCATGATTCAATTCTTTGATTTGACCTTTGCATGTTTCTAATTGTGCTAAACTAATGTTGAAATTGGGGGATGTCCCAAATTAGTTCATACTGGAAATACTTTGGCTGAGATGGAGAATTCATGTTTCATTTTGTAATGAATGATAAAGTGTAGTGATTAGGCTTATTACTGGATTATTCATGTGTTTTTGATTTCTGATGCTTCCTAGTTAACTTTCGGTCATTGTGGAAAGGTGAAAGTCACCCAGGGTGTTCTCTATTTTCTGCAACAAAGACCCATTACGACTCACAAGTCATCTTACGAGTCATAGTGGCTCTTCGTAGAAAGCAATAGTCATCTAAGGTGCCTTTACATTTTCCATATGAGGCTCACCTATGCTTTGTAGCACTTGTTACAACTCGTAGTGGTGGTCTTGTGACCTAGATTTGAATTTTTAAAATGTTTTTAGAATAAGGTAGGAGCCCAGACTACGACTCCTAGATTACCCTATAAGTCATGCCTTCATCTCGTAGTTGATTCCAGAATGCATTTTTCTCAAGTTACTTTACATTACGAGGCTATAGTACGGCCAGTAGGTCACCCTACGAGTCGTACCTTAACGTCGTATCTGCAACCCTGCATCTGGTGTAGTTGCTTTTCACTTTGGTATTTGTATTGTTTCTTGTTTGATTGTTTTATGTGTTAGTCAGTTGTGGAACAAACCATCATGGGTCTCATGCATTGGTATGTGTTGACTTTTAAGATATCATGCCTCCAAGAGGTCAAAGGGGTGCTGCCTCGACTCCAGGACACCGACTGAGAGATGAGACATCGGATGATGAACAATTCACTGAGGAGATAAATATGCACTCAGATCCTAATGCTAATGTGCATGTGATGAGGTCATAAATAACAAGGGTTCCGATGGAAGTGGATAGCCCCTCCCAGTCTGAAGAAGAAGGTGACGATAAAGGATCAGATGATAATGCCTTACTTTTTGAGTCTGATTCTCTCGAGGTATCTTAAGTTCAACAAGAGGAGACTAATCCACAATAGCTAGATGATTCGACTTACACTGTCACCTCCATAAAGGACAAGATGGTGTGTCCCAGGTATGAGAGAAATCTATGAAAAGGGACTAGAACCAAAGAGTTAAGGGAGGCCGGTGCAGAGGTTTCATGAGGAGGCAAGGTTAAAAGACTCAGGGCTAAGCGGTGCACCATGACAATAAGCTGAAATTAAGCGCCAAGGACTAGGATGGCTATCACAATTTTCGGGAAAGTATGCCCCCTACCTAGTCCTAGAATTTTATGCCTCCTCCAAGCTATTTTTGGTAGCTATCTTCCGAGGCACACAAAACCTATTAAGCATCCACAACTAGGTGAAGTCCTGGTCAGAGGTGATATCTCAGAGGAAACCATTCGGAGGCTATAGTTTGGACCAAATTATAGAGTGCCATACTTCACCGTGGAGTATAACCATAGGATTGCAGATATGAGAAAAATGATTAATCAGAAGGAAGTCGGGCTGAGAATAGATCTCCTTAGGTGGATAGGGAACCAAATTTACGAGGAAGGTGTTGAGCCAACATGGATCACAAACCACACTAAGTATATTCCTAAGGCCCACCTCAAATTCAGGGTAAAGTTTTGGTTGTCCATCATCTGTTGGCGTATTAAACGAACGTTCACTGATAAAGTAATCACATTGGAGAGGGACGTGTTGTTGGCTAGTATCATAGTAGGGTATGAAATTGACTGGACTCGCGTTATGGAAGAACAGATTCACCAGTTCACAGACTGCACCCAGCAAGCCTTGCCGTTCCATATCTTAAAACATAGATTATGCAAGGAAGCTGGTGTGCGGGTCTCTCTCCACTTGGACACTCATGTAGATGTTGTACGTGTGATGGACCCCAGTCTATTTAAGGCTGAAAAGAACCCAGTAGCTCTACAAAGAGCAACTCCTCCAACCATTCTAGAGCCATTCCCGGTTGAGCTTCAAACTCAAGGTGCACCTCCAGTTGCTACCGGCACCACTCCAACCACTACATAGCCTATGCCAACTGTGGAGATTGAGTCCACACCATAATCAAGTACTCCAGTACCAACGACAGCTACATTACAGATTGAATCTATTATTTTTACTGTTGCTTTCCAAGAACTATTATGCAGGGTGGCTACGACGGAGTCCAAAGTACAGGCTTTAGCAGCACAGGTCAGACCTTGGATTAGCCAGACCGCGAGGGACTCTGAGGAGAGGATGAGGGTATTCACTCGTGTATTGGTAGATGAGAGAGTCAAAGCGGTGGATGCTTGAGTTGATGCATTTTAGGTGAGAGTCCAACGAAGACTTGAGAGTGCTAGACCTGCTAACACGAGCGCATTGACTGAGGAGTTGGCCAAGTTCAAGGCTGACCTACTACAGATGTTACCAAGCCATACAACACGGAAGAGCAGCCCAAGAAATATAAAACCTTTTGAAGGCCCCCTCCACCTTCTCCTCAAAGGCATGGGAAGAGGAAAGAGGAAGGCAAGTTTATGCAGTTCTAGGCGATGCTTAAGAAATTGTCAGTAAACATTCCTATAATAGAATCCCTTGAGAGGATGCCAGGGCATGCCAAATGGATTAAAGATCTAGTCAATAAAAAGCAAAATGTGAGCCAAGATCTCTATCAAAATTTTCTATATTATAGTGTCAACACTATAAAATCTTTGGTGCAAAAACAGGAAGACCCGAGTGCATTTACCATACCATGCACTAAAGGAGAACATGAGTTTGCTAAAGCACTATGTGATTTGGGGGCTGACATTAACTTGATGCCTCTTGATGTGTTCAGAAAGCTCGGGTTGGGAAGCCTTGACCCTACAAAGATGCGGTTGTTGATGGCAAATACAACAGTCAAGAAGCCTTTGGGGATATATTATGATGTGCTGGTACAGGTAGATAAATTTATATCTCCTGCATATTTTGTTATACTTGACTGTGAGGTTGATTTTGCAGTTCCTATTATCTTTGGAAGAACCTTGTTAGCCACAGGTCGAGCATTAGTTGATATGGAATAGAGCCTACTCACTTTCAGGTTTGGGGAAGAGGCAACTGTGTTCCAAGTCGGTCAAAATGATGTAAAGAATTTTGAGTTCTAGGTCATTTCAATGATCTCAACGGGTGAGGACAATGAAGTGGAGATGCAAATAGAATTAAGGCTTGGAGTCCATCCTCTGGTGTCTGTGTTGATGAATTTCAATGGTGACAACATTCCTGGTTGTGAGAAAATGATAAAATTTCTTGGGATTTCATTTGGGCCGAGGCAACAAGCAAGGTTGGTGTTAGATTTATGCATACGGAAACACCACCTACGAAGCCTTCTATAGAAGTCCCACCAAAGTTAGAGTTAAAGGCATTACCATCATATCTGAAATACGCATACTAGGGAGAGAATAGTACATTGCCTATCATTATTGCTGCAGATTTGAGTGAGGCTCAAACAGATACCCTTGTCTCAATTCTCAAGAAGTTCAAAAGGGCCATTGGGTGGACAACTGCAGTCATCATTGGCATACCCCCTGGGATATGCACTCACAAGATTCAACTAGTCAAGCATTATAAACCGAGTATTGAGCATCAAAGAAGGTTGAAACCCCCAATGCAAGAGGTAGTGAGGAAAGAAATCATCAAGTGGTTAGACAGGAGTAATCTATTCAATTGTCGACAGTGAGTGGGTAAGTCCAGTGTAGTGTGTTCCAAAAAAAAGGAGGTATCATAGTGGTGCCTAGCGCGAAGAATGAGTTGATCCCTATGAGATTAGTCACCGGATGGAGAGTATGTATGGATTATAGAAAGCTCAATGCTTCTACCAAGAAAGATCATTTTCCTATGGCTTTCATGGATCAGATGCTCGATAGATTTTAGAGAAGGGATGGTACTATTTCCTTGATGGATATTCCGGGTACAATCAGATTGTTAGCGCACCCGAGCACCAGGAGAAGACAACTTTCACATGTCCTTGTGGTACCTTTGCATTTAAGAGAATGCTTTTTGGACTATGTAATACTCCAGTAACATTTCAAAGATGCATGATGTCTATCTTCTCAGACATGTTTGAGAGAATTATTGAGGTGTTCAAGGACGACTTTAGAGTTGTTGGCCAGTTCTTTGAAGAATGCTTTTTACATTTGTGTGATGTGTTGCAGAGGCGCGTTGAGAGTCACTTGGTGCTAAATTGCGAGAAATTCCATTTTATGGTCAAAGAATACATTGTACTTGGCCACAGAATTTTAGGCAAGGGAATCAAGGTGGATAAAGCAAAAATCGAGGTTATAGAGAAATTGCCACCACCATTTTCGATAAAAGGTATTAGGAGCTTTCTAGGCCTTGCCGGATTCTACCATCGCTTCATAATGGATTTTCCCAAGATCTCACAATCCTTATGTAAGTTATTGGCAAAATATGTCAAGTTTGTGTTTGATGATGCATGTATGCACATCTTTGAAGAATTGAAAAGAAGACTGACCACAAGACCTATATTGTGGGTATAGATTGGTCGCAACCATTCAAACTAATATGTGATGTAAGTGGAGTTGCAGTAGGTGTGGAGTTGGGGCAACCAAGGGAGATAATTCTGCATCCGATCTATTATACCAGCAAAGCATTAAATGTGGCCCAGAAAAACTATACAGTGACCGAACAAGAATTGCTTGCCTTAGATTTTGCTTTTGAAAAATTTCAGTCAAACTTGTAAGGGGGAAAGGTGATTGTGCACACATACCATGCGGCGCTCAAGTACCTGATGGCCAAGAAGGATACAAAACCAAGATTGATCAGATGGGTACTTCTCCTGCAAGAGTTTAAGTTTGATGCGATTGACAAAAAGGGGTCTGAAAATCAAGTAGCTGATCATCTCTCTAGATTGGAAGATGAAGCTATGGTAAAGTTTGATGATGGACTTGACATAAATGACTCATTCCCTGATGAGAGAGTTTTGGCAGCCTCACAGGATCTTATACCGCGGCTGTAGACTATGCTAACTACTTGGTGAGTGATATAATGCCACCTGATTTGAACACCCATCAACATCACAAGTTGATGCACTATATCAAGAAGTTCTTCAGGGATGAGCCATATTTATTTCGCATTTACGCAAATGGAATAATCTACTGATGTGTTCCAGAAGTGAAATGATCAGCATTCTACAAGCATGCCACTCTTCGTTGGTAGTTGCCAATCACAATGGGGCTCGAACGGCTAACAAAGTGTTACAACGTGGTTACTATTGGCCATCTATACATCAAGATGCCCATGATTATGTAAAGTCTTGTGATAGATGCCAAAGAGAGGGCGGAGTTTCAAAAAGGCATGAACTCTCTCTAAATCCTATTTTGGTCATAGAACTATTCGATGTTTGGGGCATTGATTTTATGGGACCCTTTGTTAGCTCTCATGGTAACAAGTACATTCTGGTTGCAGTTGATTATGTCTGTAAGTGGGTGGAGGCCGTGGCTCTACCAAACAATGTGGGTAAGAGTGTTACCAGGTTTCTCCGAAGAAGCATTTTCTCCAGGTTTGATATGCCTCGGGCAATTATTAGCGATGGAGGTTCTCACTTTTGCAACTGATTGTTCAAAGCTTTCCTTGAAAGATATGGTTTGAAGAACAGTGTAGCAACCCCGTAGCATCCCCAAACCAATGGGCAAGTGGAAGTATCAAATCGAGAAATAAAGCAAATCTTATCGAAAATAGTGAATGCGAATCGCACCGATTGGTCAAGGAAGTTGGATGATGCTTTATGGGCCTACTGGACAACCTTCAAAACTCCCATTAGAATGTCCCCTTATCAACTGGTCTTTGGGAAGGCTTGTTACCTGCCAGTTGAACTTGAGCACAAGGTATTATGGGCATGAAGAAGCTGAATCTAGATTGGCATGAAGCTGCAACTTCTAGGTTGATGCAAATGAATGAGCTTGATGAATTTAGACTACATGCATATGAGAGCTCCGTTGTATAAACAACAAATAAAAGTCAAGCATGATCGCAAAATTGAAGATTGACAATTTGCCCCTAGAGACATGGTATTGCTCTACAACTCCAGATTGAGGTGATTTCCTAGAAAACTCAAATCTAAGTGGATGGGGCCCTTCAGAGTAGTGCATATTTTTAGTCATGGAGCCATCGAGTTAGAAATCAGGGACGGAAACACTTTCAAAGTCAATGGTCAGAGGGTCAAATGGTACATTGGTGACATGGAAGAAATCAAGATAGTGCAAGGTTGGTATCCTGATGAAGTTGTCATGCCGCGACAATAAATCAAGCGCTTCTTGTGAGGTTCCCCAAGGTATGCCCCTTGTATCTTTTCTATGTGCTTTTACTTTGAGGATAAAGTATCCTATTTTGGTGGGGTGTGGGAAGATATAGATTAAGGTGAAGTCTGAGTAACCTCAATTCCATAACTTCCCCTATTTTTTATCCCATAATTTTCTTGCCGTGCTTCTTTTTCCTTACGGATGTTTAGCTTTCTGTTGAACCGGCATGTTTAGGTAGTCTAGATAACATGTAAATTCATAGTAGTGTCATCTGTTGGCATATACATAGTCTTTAGTTGCAGTTTAAAATTTTGATGAAAAAATGGTACCCTCAAAATTTTTGAGATTGTAGTTTTTGATGCATTCATTCATTTCTGAGTATCTGGCAATGTTTGTTTTGATATCGTAAAGGTAAGTTGAGGCTGAAAGCATGACATGTGAGTCTACACTTGATTGTGGATGCAATGCCATTTGTGTTGTGTGCTTTTGTTACTACATTTATGCATCTTGTATGGACTCAGAACTTGCCTTAGTACTCTAAGATTTATTTGGTGATGTGGTGGATATGGAAAGGATCTTAGGCCTCTGTTCTTTGAGTGAATGAACTTTTAGTCTAAACGACCTATAAAATGTGTGAGAGAATCCTTTGTTCCAAATCTTTGAGCTTATCATTTACTCATTCTTTCTTTACACCTTGCTAGCTTAACCTTGTTTAATGAAATACCTTGATATTGGCCCTAGTCTGTCCTTGGACATGTGAACCTTAATTGAGGCTAAAAGCCTAAGTTGAGGGTGGCTATAATTTGTGGCCCTAGTTTGAGGAATAGATATTGTGTACCATATCTCAAGCTGAAAGTCTAAGTTGAGGGTGGCCCTTATTGTGATAAAGTAATGACAATGATCTGGTTAGTTGAGAAATAAAGAAAGAAATGTAAAAAAAACCATGTACCAAGTGAAGAAAAAGAAGAGAAAAGTGCCTTGAATTGGGAAAAAGTAGAAAAATTGAGTTCAGAAATAAGGTATAGCTAAAAATAGAGCGAAAGCTCTCAAGAAAATTTCAAAACAGGAGAATGAGGGTGGATTTATTGAAAAGGGTTGGATTATGAAAGCAAAAGATGTTGGTAAGCATGGTTCAAGGATAGGTTTTAGTCACTACTTGCCTAAAATGCCATACCAAAGCCCCTTGGACCTATGTTACAAGCCCATAAGTCCTAAAGTGATCCAAGTGCAATTTATCACCAAGCCCGAAGATAAGTATAGAGGAAAGCTTATGGTGTTAGTTAGTTTGCATGAATTTCAATTGTGAGAGTGAGAATGCTTCCTCACTACCCTAAATTCTAAATGCTTTTTGAGTGAGTATGAGGGACTTCTTTCTAGTGAGGACATTTGCACTACTTGAGTAGCATATGACTATACCAACGATTGTGGACGGTTGATGCTCCTTATTTTGTCATAGTTGGATTGACAGGTATCTCATTATGATCTAGTTTTGCTTAATAACTTTGCAATCCTGATTTGAAAATGGTAGTTGGTACTTGAATCAAAGGAGTTGTTGGATATACCATTAGTGTAGCTAGTATGTATTTCTCATTGTCTGCTTTGATTGAGTCGTCACTTAAGGACAAGTAATAATTCTAAGTTGAGGGTGTTGATATGCTGTCAAAATACAACAATTTGATGCCCAAAACAAGGGATTTTGTGAGTTCTTAATGCGAATTTTTATGATTTTTATGTGTTTTTGTGTTGTTCTTGCAGAAAAGTTAGGTTGGCATGATTTTGAAGAAAATTTGTAGATTTTGCTGAATCATTGGACATACGAGCTCATCTACGAGTCGTATCCCAAGCTACGGGTCATAGGGTGTGTCGTAGCAAGAAACAAAGACCAAAATTCAAAAATCTGCTATGTGGAGGTCACCCCTATGAGGCCATCCTATGAGTCATAAGACTCACCATGACTCGTACAGGTGGACTCGTAGCAAGAATCAGAGAGACAAAATGTTAGACCAAAAACTGAACGCCAAGACTATGAGAGGAACATACGAGTCGTAGCTCAAGCAACGACTCGTACCTGTGGGTCATACCAGTTCCATCAAAGATGACAAGAGGTTGATATGAGACCCCGACTGCGACTCGTAGGTCACCCTACAAGTCGTACCTAGAAGACGTCGCAGCTGCCAGCTGTCTTTTATGTGTTATTTTTAAGGTTTATTTGTAAACACTATAAATAAGTTAAGTTAGGATTTTATTTGGAGATTGTAGATTTTTAGAAGATAGAACTTGCCTTTGAATATTCTCTCAAGAATATTTTAGGGTTTTAGATTGGTTTATTGTTCTCTCTTGGAAAACCCATTTTGGGGATTGCAAATCCTGCTTTGTACTTATTGTTGAGAAATCAAGCTTTTGGGTTTGCAACTTGTGGTGTCTACAATCTTCACTGTTTTTTGGGTAAACTCTCAACTATGTCATTTATTTGCAATTTTATTTGTTTTGCCTTAGCCATGAGTAGCTAAGCACCCACAATAAGACGTCAAGTTTGTGTTTGCTGATGCATGCATGCACGCCTTTGAAGAATTGAAAAGAAGTCTGACCACAACACCTATTATTGTGGCTCCAAATTGGTCACAACCATTAGAACTAATGTGTGATGCAAGTAGGGTTACACTAGGTATGGTGTAGGGGCAAAGAAAGGAGAGAATTCTGCATCTGGTCTATTATGCTAGCAAAGCATTAAATATGGCCCAGAAAAATTATACAGTGACCGAACAAGAATTGCTTGCCCTAGTTTTTGCTTTTGAAAAATTCTAGTCATACTTGTTGGGGGTCAAGGTGATTGTGCAAACAGACCATGCGGCGCTCAAATACCTGATGGCCAAGAAGGATGCAAAACAAAGATTGATCGGATGGGTACTTCTCTTGCATGAGTTTAACTTTGATGTGATTGACAAAAAGGGGTCAGAAAATCAAGTAGCTGATCATCTCTCTAGATTGTAAGATAAAGCTATGGTGAAGTTTGATGATGAAATAAATAACTCATTCCCTGATGAGAGAGTTTTGGCGGCCTCACATGATCTTATACCTTGGTTTGCAAACTATGCTAACTACTTGGTGAGTGATATAGTACCACCTGATTTCAACACCCAACAACGTCGCAAGTTTATGCGTGAGGTCAAGAAGTTCTTCTTGGATAAGTCATATTTATTTCACATTTGCGCAGATTCAATCATCCGTCGATGTGTTCCAAAAGTGGAAACGATGAGCATTCTTCAAGCATGCCACTCTTTGTTGGTAGGTGGCTATAACAGTGGGGCTCGAATGACTTATAAAGTCTTACAGTGTGGCTACTATTTGCCAATTTTACATCAAGATGCCCATGATTATGTAAAGTCATGTGATAGATGCCAAAGAGAGGGAGGAGTTTCACGAAGGCACGAACTCTCTCTAAATCCTATTTTGGTCATACAACTATTCTAAGTTTGGGGCATTGATTTTATGGGACCCTTTCTTAGTTCTCATGGTAACAAGTACATTCTCATTGCAGTTGATTATGTCTCTAAGTGGGTAGAGATCGTGACTCTACCGAACAATGAGGGTAAGAGTGTTACCAGTTTTCTCCGAAGAAGCATTTTCTCCATGTTCGGTACGCCTTGAGCAATTATCAGTGATGGAGGTTCGCATTTTTTCAACCGATTGTTCAAAGCTCTCCTTGAAAGACATGGTGTGAAGTGTCGTGTGGCAACCCCATATCATCGCCAAACCAGTGGGCAAGTGGAAGTATCAAATCGAGAAATAAAGCAAATCTTATCCAAAATCTTGAATGTGAATCGCACTGACTCGTCAAGGAAGTTGGATGATGCTTTATGGGCCTATCAGACTGCCTTCAAAACTCCCATTGGAATATGCTCTTATCAACTGGTGTTTGGGAAGGCCTGTCACCTACTAGTTGTACTTGAGCATAAGGCATTATGGGCATTGAAGTAGTTGAATCTTGATTGGCATGAAGCTGTGATTTCTAGGTTGATGCAAGTGAATCAGCTTGATGAATATAGACTACGTGCATATGAGAGCTCCGCATTGTACAAACAATGAATGAAAGTCCAGCATGATCGCAGAATTGAAGATTGCCAATTTGCCCCTGGAGACATGGTATTGCTCTTCAACTCTAGGTTGAGGTGGTTTCCTGGAAAACTCAAATCTAAGTGGAGGGGGCCCATCAGAGTAGTGCGTGTGTTTAGTCAGGGAGCCATTGAGTTAGAAAGTAGGGATAGAAACACTTTCAAAGTCAATGGTCAGAGGGTCAAACGGTACATGGATGACATGGAAGAAATCAGGACAGTGGAAGACTGGGATCTTGATGAAGCATGAGCATAAAAGCTTTCTGTCGTGCCGTGACGATAAATCGGGTGCTTTATAGGAGGTAACCCAAGGTATGCCCCTTGCACCTTTTCTATGTGTTTGTACTTTGAGGACAAAGTATCCTATTTTTGTGGGGTGTGAGAAGTTATGGATTAAGGTGAAGTCTGAGGAACCTTGATTCCACAACTTCCCCTATTTTTGATCCTAAGGTTTTCTTGCAGTGCTTCATTTTCCTTGTGGGTGTTTAATTTTCTGTTGAAGCGGCATGTTTAGGCAGTATAAATAATGTGTAAATTCATAGTAGTGTTATCTATTGGCATATACTTAGTCTTTAGTTGTGTTTTAAAGTTTTGATGAAAAAATGGGTACAATCAAAATTTTTGAGATTGTGGTTGTTGATGCATTCATACATTTTAGGTTATCTGGTAATGTTTGTTCTGATATTGTAAAGGTAAGCTGAGGCTGAAAGCATGACCTGTGAGCCTATACTTGATTGTGGATGTAACGCCATTTGTTGTGGGCTTATTTTGCTGCATTCATGCATCTTGTATGGATTCAGAACTTGCCTTAGTACTTTAAGATTGGTTTGGTGATGTGGTGGATATGGAAAGAATCTTGGGCCTCTGTTGTTTGAGTGAACCAACTTTTAGTCTAAAATGACCCACCAAATGAGTGAGAAAATCCCTTGTTCCAAATCTTTGAGCTTATCATTTACTCATTCTTTCTTGACACCTTGCTAGCTTAACCTTGTTTCGTGAAATACCTTGATATCTGCCCTAGTCTGTCCTTGGACATGTGAACCTTAATTGAGCCTAAAAGCCTAAGTTGATGGTGGCTACAAGTTGTGGACCTGGTTTGAGGAATAGATATTGTGACCTCATCTCAGGCTAAAAGCCTAAGTTTGAGGATGATCCTTATTATGGAAAAGTAATGAAAATGAGGTGGTTCGTTGGGAAATAAAGAAAGAAATGAAAAAAAATCATGAACTAAGTGAAGAAAAAGAAGAGAAAAGTGCCTTG